>JAKUHH010000030.1:711623-855176 GCA_022701365.1 Mycocentrospora acerina | reverse complement strand
GAAGCGTAGCAAGCCTCTTAATTTGCAACAACATTAAGAGTACTATAGTAGTGCTATTTTCTAGTCTCTAAGAAAGGTTTAAGAAGCACGTGTTTGTTAGTTAGTAAAGGAGCAGGAGGAAAAGGAGCTTTAACTCTAAAAAGCTAATACAAAAGAGCTTAAGAAAGCTTATAAGCTATATCTAGAAAAGATAGCTTAAGAGAAGCGTGTAGCAAGGGAGGCAGCAAAGGCAGTTAAAGAGAAGGAGAAGGCAAAGCAGGCAGCTAAACAGGAGCGTAAGAGACAGGAGAACAACGCTAGAAAAGCTCTCTAATTATCCTAAAAAGGTAAGAGGAAGGCTTTAAGGCCTCCTTAACAAGCTGCTAAGCGCAGGAAACAGGTAGTAGATGTGTCAGGTAGTGGTGAGTCTTATGAAGCTGTTCCTGCACCTCCACTACTACAGTTACAAAGAGGCCGTGCGATTAGGCTACTAAGCAAATTTAAGTAGAGCAAAAGTTTCGCATATATTATCTATACTATCCACTAAAAAATCTCATAATAAGAGCAATTGTGCGTGGCTCAATAACCTCATTTCTACTTGAGATGGTTTTGGCGATGGGTGCGCATTGAGTGAATCCGCGCATTGAGTGCACGGACACGGTACTCTGCACGGTCGCCAAGATTTGTTTGTAGTGGCTGAACAAACACTTGAAACTGCGCTACTCAAGATTTGGAACCTGGAACTAAGGAACGCCGAAAGCCGCCTGGCAGCGGAACTATTCAGGACCCGCAAACCAAAAAGGTTTTTTTGTAGACTCTATTGCACTGACAATGGAGGAAAAAGCATGTCCTCAAAAGCAAGTCAGTATAATTTTAACATACCATCATTTTTTAGCTTGTTTCTTCATAGATTCTTCTGGTGGTTGTGTGTGCGGATTCAAACTGCACCCGTTCTGTCGCGTCTATTATCCAATACAAGTTGCTTGGGAACTAAGGAGCATACTAATGAGCATGCTGATTGGTCATGAGCCCTGTGAAATAGAACCGAGTGTGACAAAGCGGCCTTTTTTGGTTAGTCGGTCTCCGATATGACATAAGGTGATAGTCAATCATAATTCTTCGATAACTAAGAGGCAGGCTCAATCCTTTCGTGTTTATTCATGAGACTGTTTCAAGACCACTATTGCACACTGCTCTTCGCAAATCCTCCGAGGTACAAGACTAAATGCAGAAACGTCACTTGCTGGTGCTGGGAGGAACAGGTATTTTAATCTTCTCTCGTTTTACATTGAGCTGCTTCTAACAGATTTTGGAAGGGCCAACTGGTCTGATCTTTTGCGAAGCCGCACTCCGGGCAGGCCATACACTGACCCTATTTGTGCGCAATCCGTCCAAATTACCAGAAGCCCTCTCGAACAACGCTATGACCCGTATTGTGAAAGGAGAAATTTTCCAAGAAGATCTTTTAAAAGTTGCGGCTAGTTGCGGCGCATCCATACTGATTTCCTTCTTGGGACCAGGATCTGGTCATAAAGGCACAGTAAGTCTTTTGTCAAATTTAAGTCAATAGTGTTCTGACCAAGGCCATTTTAAAGCCTATTACAGACGGATATAAAATCATAGTTCCACTTTTAATTCAACGTCATTTTGAGCGCGTCATTATTCTCGCAACGGCCTCATGGGTTGCACCCGAGGATCGAGTAACACTGAAGTGGAGGCTCATGACTGGCGCTGTCCGGATGTTCGCCGGTGATGCATATACGGATATCAATGCAACTGGTGATTATGTCGCCTCGCTTGTGCTGACAGATATCAAGTGGACCATGTTCCGAGTTCCAATGTTGTCAAATGACGGGCCAGTACAGACTCATTCAGCGTATCTAGGTTCTGCTGGAATCAAGTTGTCACGAAGCTCTTTAGTACAATGGATTTTGAGCGAGGTGGAAGAGGGTAAGTGGATTGGGAAGGCGCCTTGTCTTTGGAACTGTAAGTACACAAAGTGTAATATATGTAATGTTTGGATTCTGACTCGACATAGGAGCCTCGAGCAAATGGGTTGACTTTTAGGAGATAGTTATGGCAATCAAGCTGCCTACCAACAGAAACACAATGAAAATTTTATTAAACAATAATTTTGTTTTACGAGGCCCCTATTAATAGCTTTGCGTGGCCTTCTGTACAGTTTCAAGTATTCTGGCTGACGCTCCACTGTGCTGGTCTTGCTAATAAATGCTAAATCATGATAAGTTGGGGTTTTTTTTAGTTAGTCTTGTTACAGAGGATACTTTCACACTAGTTGTCATTGTCATTATGTATTTTTACTATTTCCTCTTTCGGGTTTCCATAGTACCTAGGAGCTAGTATGACCAAAACAGACGGGAACACCGACACAAGACACCGCTTACACCAGCGGTATAACTGACACACAAGCACAACACTTCCAGAAGGTGGGGAGTAGATGGTATACAGAGAAGGACGGCACAACAGACGACCTCACACAAAAACTCAGAACAGGCATCTATGGTTGTGAGAAATCTCATGTGAATATCTCCGTTGCGAATTTCGTCTTCATGATCCACGGAAGGCTCTCTATAGATGTTAAATCATTTCAATCAATCTATCAACCAGTAGTACCTATGAGATCGTTGATAGTAAATTCACTTTGCCTGAGGCAGTATAATTCAACCTCGCAGTTCCGCAGTACCGAACGAGCTGTAGCAGTAGTCATCTGTTTGTAGGAATTTTTTCATCGCGATAGACCTACCGTCAGAACCGGGTCTTTGCGGGATTGTTCGAATGTTGGGATTCGCGACACATATTGACTGCCAATTTTTAGGACGTGATTCGACGTGAGTATATGTGCTATTATATCTCGTGGTCTATCAGATGATAGGTCAAAGTACCTTTTTGGCTTGCATGGCATAGTGGAATAGAGCTGTATCTTGATACCATTGGCAACACGCGTTCGAAATCTGTACATGATGACATATTGACTTGACCCTGCCAGGCTATACAACCTATATAGAAGTTTAACTTATAGGCTATTTCCATGGCCTGTGGAAATTCTTTGTAGGCATTGACGTGCCCTGTCCAGATAGTATGTGTAGTCTCATAGGTATATCGCGAGCGCAACACGCTAAGAGTAGCGTAAATACATTTTTGATAAGTTACTAAATTTGAGAGAGGCCCAAGCTGCCCATTTGCGTTTCATTATCACATTATGAAATACATAGGAATACCCTTTTGAAAAAATCAGCAAATTAAAAATCAAGTCCACGAGGAGGTTCGTAGTATAGGTGTTTGTAAAGTAGACACATTCGCTTAGCCATTCGTGCGCTACTTGGCCAAAGCCCACAGTCATGAAGACATAGCTCGTGACCCTTCCAGTCTATCAATCCGAAAAATTCCAAGTTCTGTGTAGTTTGTTCTGGCAGTTTCGTTTGACCAAGGTTATGTAACATCCTTAGCAAAAGAGTGCTCTTCTCTTGCAGTCATCAGATGCCGATTGACTCATCTGAAACACTTTGCGTAGTTGAATTTCCTCAATTGGTATGTATCCACAAAAAATTTGAATATGATGACTAGTTCGAAGTTTTCCTACGTGCTCGAGGACACAATTGAGCCGTTCATTAACATACTTCAGCTGGCTATTCGAAGCGCTGAATATAGTTGCGGAATGAAGCGCAGCAATTTCAACCTAGGGTCCGAGACACAAAAGTCGAACGAGAACAATTTCTAGTTGAGATTGACGATCATCATGTTAAACTTGATCGGTTCGGCGGTATTAATCTAGTTTCAAGTCTGTAATTATAGCCAAAAATTTGAATCTTCGTACACAGCGATGCTGGCTCACACACAGGCTGTGATATGACCATTCGCATGAGCTAAGATTGGAGCTTACCATTTGACCTCATATACAACCCACTATTTGAGCTTCAATATAGGGTGTGACTACAGTCTCTATGGGAAGTGAGAATGGGGCCTACAATTTCAGGGTCAAATAAACGTTGACGCTAACAAACTTGTCTTTCCCTATTTCGCGTTCTATGAAGATCAATTGCCTGTGTGGTAGCATTAGCGCCTGTAGCACTTCTTCTAGCGCTTGGGGTGGAAAAATGAACAGAGTTCAAGGACGGCTCCTGCCACGTACTTAATTTAATAAAGTCGTTCCTGACTTCCTTACATATGGCAATTGCTCTTGGCATCATTGCAGTGGGCGGTGCAGACGTTATAAGTATAACCTTCTTCTTTCCATGATGTTCCACATTTCATTTCTACCATGGGAAATTCATCAAGCAGTACAGGACGAGTGTGTCTCGAACGTGCTGTCGGAGTCGATAACGTAGCGTTTAAGGATTCCTTATTATTTCAAACCATACACGTCAGACCATACAACCTTGGCATACCGGTCACGCCTGCTGCAGTCACTTATCCCGATTCTGCCCGTCAAATTGCTGCTATTGTCAAGTGTGCAGTAGAGAATGGGCTCAAGGTACAGCCGCGCTGCGGTGGACATTCGTATGCCAATTATGGTGAGTAAGATTGCAATACTGCCCAAACGAACGTAGACTACTTTCGACGAGGGTTGTAAAATCTACAGTCTCTTCAAATATGTTCAGAAGTATTGATGTGGCCTGCATGTATATCCGAGATGCTGACACCATATGCAGGTATTGGGGGTGAAGATAATACCATTGTCGTGGACATGAAGCACTTTCAGCAGTTTTCGATGGATGAATCGACATGGCAAGCCACAATTGGCGGTGGAACTCTTCTAGACGACGTTTCAAAGCGACTTCACAAACACGGTAATCGTGCGATGGCCCATGGCACATGCCCCCAGGTTGGCATTGGCGGTCATGCAACTATCGGCGGCCTGGGTCCATCGTCTCGGATGTGGGGCTCAGCATTAGACCACGTCGAAGAGGTGGAGATCGTGTTAGCAAACTCATCTATAATACGCGCTTCTGAGAAGCAGAATCCGGATATCTTCTTCGCTAGCAAAGGTGCGGCTGCAGGCTTCGGTATCATCACTGAGTTCAAAGTACGCACGCAAGCCGAGCCTGGAAAAACAGTGTTATACACGTACAACATACACGGCGGCGATACCGCTGATAAAGCAAACGCATTCAAAAAGTGGCAGAAACTGATCTCAGACCCAACACTATCTCGCAAATTTGCTAGCCAGTTCATTCTTACTGAGCAGTTCGGCGCTATAATTACTGGTACCTTTTTCGGATCGCAGCAAGAGTTTGACAGTCTCAATATCTCTGCGAGACTGCCCGATAAAGATGAATCTGTGATAGAAATGAAAGACTGGTATGTAATTCTGTCACTTTATTCTAATTCTGTACACTGTTCTCAACTAACTATATCGTAGGCTAGGCGTAGTTGGCCACTGGGCCGAAGACGTCGCACTTCACATTGTCGGCGGCATCCAATCCAATTTCTATGCTAAATCACTCGCTTATACCAAAGACGACATTATACCTGATGAGGATGTTGATAAGCTTTTCCAATATATTGATAAAGCGGACAAAGGTGGAGCTGTATGGTTTGTCATCTGGGATCTGGAAGGTGGAGCTATCAACGACGTTCCGCCTGATGCCACGGCCTATGGTCACCGTGATGCACTATTTTACCACCAGGCCTACGCAGTAAACCCTTTCGGTAAGATAACCGCCAAGACAAGAGATTTTCTAGCCGGAGTGAACAACGTGATCACAAACGCACTTCCAAATCACGATATGGGTGTTTACGCGGGATATGTAGATCCATACCTTGGAAGTAACAGCGCAGACCTCTATTGGGGCGGTAATGTTGAGAAGTTACGTCGAATCAAGAGAGACGTAGATCCAAGGGACATATTCCACAATCCTCAGAGTGTTAGACCTGCAGAGGAGGCCGGAAGAGTGAAAGCACCGAAAGTGGCGAGGTTTGGTGCGTCTCAATTGCGATAGATATCAGGTAGAATTAAAGCAAATATCATCATGTATTGGAATAATATGCATTAGCCATAGCGAATGTGTAATGGTATCGAAGTGCACAATATCAATCTTACGCAAGCGTAAATATGCTGGCATGAGCAACTACAAATGGGAGTATGGTTGAGCGTGATTCTCACAAGGGTGTATTTTCTTGGAGATTTGGCAGGCAAGCTCAGTAATTTCAGATTGCTACTGGCTTGGTGAGACGGAAGTGCACCAAAGTGTCCAGCACGAGTGACCGTATGTTGTCAATTACAGAAATTTATCACGCTCAAATAGGAGGTGGCGCACATGCCCTGGATAATTTATGAGAAATCACTGATGCCACGTCTGATCAGATTTAATCTTTTCAGTCCATTCATTCGTTGTCATGCTCAAACTATGATACTCTACCTTCGTTTTTGAAATGCCTTCCAGAAAATTGAGGTATTCTAAAGATGGCACTATTCTACATTGTTAAAACTCTTGCTTCATGTCTATACCTTATCTCGTTTATTAAGCACAGGCCTGAGCATTTATCCGATCGAGCATCCACTCCGACAACCAGAACGACAGTCGCGAGCAGAAATTTTGATGTATCCTTTGATCGTCAGGCAGTACATCATAGTGTGAGCCCACGCCGCCGGTGATGTAGGAGTGAGAAAAAAAATTAAATTATTGGGCACTGAAAGCTTTAAGTGTTGTCTAGAGAAAAGAGTTCAAGTTGAAAATTGAGACACCAGAAAGTCCGACGATTGAAAAAAAGCCAGCGAAAAGATTTCAGAAACAAAAATAATAAGAAAATACAACCTTCAGTGACAGCCATAGTTATCGGTACCAAAATTTGTCGGTATTTGACATACAACTCTACGCCACTCATGCGCTCTTCGCTTTCTTTCCTTTCGGAACACGGCAGAGCCAGTAAAGGAATACTGCCGCAGCAACATTGAAGGCGACATACACCCAAATCAGGCCAAAATCCCTCCAGCGGTTGTCCCAACTAGCATTGATCCCTCGCAGAAATTGATCAGTACTCTCCAGCTGGCAGTATTGACACCGATCAACAGCCTTTGCATCGAGAACGTAACCACCGGCCGTTTTGATGTAATCCAATAGGTATTCTCCGCAGGTCTCATTGGCAGCGGGATTGAAAGTCTGGAATTCGCTCTCTGTACAGTAGGCTGGTGCCTGGCCAAGAGTAGTCGCCATGAAGCTCGAGGCGAGGTACGTGAAGGGATTCACGCGATACATAAAGATCCAGAATCTAGGAAGGTCCTTCGGTCCTGCGAGAATTCCACAGAAAGCATATAGCATAATTGATAGTAGCGTCGCAAAAGCACCAGCAACTTCTTCATTGGGAGAACCGGCTATCAGCATGTGTGCTAATGCAGATGCAAAGAGAAATGTGACAAGAACCAGAAGCAAGGTGTGAAAGGAGCGAATATCGACGGAGTCGGTGGGTTGGGCGTTACGATAAAGACCCGCGGGATAGTACCAAACGATAAAGCAAAGAATGGCCATAAACTATAATCAAAGTCAGACACGTGAAAGATTAATGCAATCCACCCATGCTTACCGCATTCCATGCCATCTCCACCACAATATTCGAGAGAACAAAGGTCTGCCATGCATATGTCCTCGACTGTCGTTCCCGAGCCTCATAGAGCGTTCTTTGAGTTACAAACATGGGCATGACTTGCATAATAAGCTGGATAACTACGAACAGGAAAATAAAAACAGCAAACATCTGGTTTTGAAGCCCTTGTCGTGTGTTATTACTGTCGAAGAATGAGAAGCCGATGATGAAGGAGCATCCTACTGTAAGGAGGGCTTTAGCGTATATGTAAGATGGAGTGCGCCAGTACTGCTGAGCAACACGTAAGCCAACAGCGACAAGCTGAGTTATGAAAGAGGCTGCAAAAGCTTGATGGCTTGAATCAGCGGTATCCATGATAGCGGATGGTCCATTAGCTAGTTCCCTCAGTCGTTTGAGTTCCAATTGAACTTGTTGATATTCTTTGCTGTTTTTCCAGACTTGTGGCCAGTCAACTGAGGTTTGTGCACCAGGAGCCGCTCCAATTGCTGCAAGCATATATTCTGCTGGGTTGGTTCCAGTGGGACACGCTGGCCCACCATTACGCGCGAAATAGTCCAGAAGGACTTCTGAATTCATTCCAATGTCTCCAAAATAAACGGTGAGACCGCCTTTGGCAAGTAGTAGAATACGATCGAACCTCTGGAATAAAAGAGAAGACGGCTGGTGGACTGTGCATAATATGGCCTGGCCGTTGCGGGTGAGCTTTTCCATCAGATCACATATTGACCACGAGGTCTGAGAATCTAATCCCGATGTAGGCTCATCGAGAAACAGTAGTAGCTTCGGTCGTGCGGCGAGTTCGACTCCAATGGTCAAGCGCTTACGCTCTGAATGCAATCAGTATCTGGGATGTCCACAAAACAAGAAAGACTATACACATACGCTCGACGTTCAAGCCCGACCCGGGAATTCCGACAACAGCATCCGCGTACTCTTCCATGTCTAGCAAGCTGATGACATGGTCAACATATGCCAATCTCTCTTGACGTGAATATTCGATGGGCTGACGCAATAGAGCAGAGAACTCTAAAGCTTCCCGTACCGTGGACGTGCTTAAATGAATGTCCTGTTGCATCACGTAGCCTGTTTTCCTTTGGAAGGATTCGTCGCGTTCTCGCCCATCTACGAGCATGTTTCCAGAGATGACGCCCATCGTTGTCCGGCTTGCGAGAACATCAAGTAACGTCGTCTTTCCAGCACCCGAGACTCCCTAATAAAGTTTAAGTCTTCGTCTTTGAGTTATTTGAGGTAGGTTATTACCATTAAAGCTGTCAGCGTTCCAGGTTTGATCCATCCATCTAGAAATTAGGTTAACAAGTGAAAGATTTAGTGGATGAGGCGACGAACCAACAGAATTCAGAATAGTCCGAGTTTCACCCTTGATCTGAACCTCATAATTGACACCTTCCCAGTGAAATATAGATTCTTGGCCTTGCTCTCTACCAGCCGGTTCAACATTGCCATTGAACTTTTCACCGCGATGCGCTGTCTCATTACCATTTTCTTCGTCGATACCACGTCGTTTGCCTTTTACCATCTTGGAACGTTGAAATACTAGAACCTCGCCCTTGGATCGCTCAGAAGCGACAATCTCACTCATGATGAGATGTGCGATGAACAAGATGATTGTAATTGCCACCAAGATGCCATAGTTTCTCCATCGGCGTTCCCAACGGTAAGAAAATGCCGACTCAACATATGATGTGCCACTCACATAATCGAATCCAGGTTCCGAGCCTTGGACAGCACAGGCTCGCTGATCCGATGCGACATTTTCGTACGATGGCCCAGATGGAACAAAGAGCGAACATGCAAAATTGCGGCCATTGAACTCATTTACCATGACGTTTTCGAAACCGTACGAGACTGGGTTAATCCATCGAATCCAGCTAGCCCATCTGTAGAGTATTAGCTTTAGTTTAGGAACGATATGTACGATTTCTTACCCTCTCATGTACTTGACAGGAATGGCAAAGCCCGTGTACATGACCAACAATAACAAAATGATTGAACTTGGAGCTAAAGCTTGTGCAATTGTCTTTGTCATGGATGCGAAAAGCCTGAAGAACATGCTCATGGATAAAGTCATCGTGAACGCTACAAGCATGAAAAAGAAGAACGATCCAGCTTCCCGGCGGAGATTCGCCATGAAGTACAACGTCGAGTTTACGACAATTGCGTTTGCGATCTTATACGGCATATCTACAATCATCGAGGCTAGAGCTTCAGCACTTGGATGGTATAAGGCATATCGGTTGTGCTAAGATCCGTGTCAGCCTTGCGAGATTGCTCTGTGCTAGAGAGACTAACCTTTTCTACGATCTCACGCTTTGCGTACAAGCTCATTATCTCCAGCATACTGCCAAAAGCGTTTAAAAGAACCATCATGAATAACACGCCTCCTCGCTGAAAAAATGATGCCGTGGTTGCTGGCAAGTTGTAAAAAATGGATGCGATAATGAGGGCCTCGAAGAAATTGACGATGATCATCACTATAGGCACACTGGGGTCACCTTTAAGTCGCTGGATTTCTCTCCACATGCAAAGCGATACTTGTCCTCCGTAGGATAGTGTATATGGCGACTTCTGGCGCTGTTTTTGTGACTTCTCCAAGTCTCGTGAGAGAGCAAATTGCTTCTGGTGAGAACCCATGAGTGGATAGGTCTGGCTGTGCTCCTCAATAGCGCGGAGTAGTGAAACTCTCTCGGGGCTTTCCTTCCAACAACGAGCGAAGTCGTCAGATGTTCTGGGTGTGGTATTTTCCAGTCCCGGCCTGATACGGCGTTCGGAAGGTGAAGTCATTGAGGTGAGAAAGTCAGGAGTGGTCTGTGATTCTGGGCAGTAGAACCCAAGGCGTTGGAAATATTCGCGCGCCTGATCTACCGGTCCGAAATAGATCTGCCGACCTGCGAGAGAAGTTAGCAGATGATGAAAGCACAAGGTAAAAAGATGTCAAAGTTAAAATGATAAGATAATGCGAACCTTCGTACAAGACTGTTACCTTATCAAATAACTTTCAACGGTTAGTACGTTTCTGAATTAATCATATTTAGAGCTTCGGGACTTGTACGCACATCATAGGCAGCCTGTGGTGCCTGATAGATAGCTACACAAGTGGATGTTCCGAAAACGTCACACTGAAGTCTCAAAGTTTTACAAAATTCCACGGCATTTGCAGAGTCGAGACCTATTCATGATCAATACTAGGCCCAAAGAGATTTGAGCAAGTTTAAAAACCTCGTGTGGAATTGTCCCAACACTGCAGAGGCGCAAAACTTAGAGCAGCCTCAGCAATCGTTACTCTTTTGCGCTCTCCTCCGCTAACTCCTCGTACGAAGTCGTTTCCCACTCGTGTGTTACGTGTGTGGTTGATACCAAACATAGCCATTACCACCTGTGGTTGATGTTAGCAGGTCCACGTAGGGAAGAGAATATGAGAGACGCACGTCCCGCAGATGTTCTGCGTAGCGTTCTCGACTGACACCTCCTGGTAGTTGCCTAGGTGCACGAGCCAAAGCAGCAAAGTAAAGTGTATCCCCAACACTGAGCTGTGGGAAATGTGCATCAACTTCTGCCGTGTACACAGCTTCTCCCCTAAATGCGGTATGCATGTCATTTGCTGAAACGCCTTGATAATTCAAGTAAGACTCAGGGCTGACCTGGAACCCATGTGTCTCGCCAGCGATAGTCTTCAATAACGTTGAGCAGCCCGAACTATACAGAATTAGCCTGTGATGATCGACCAAATAGATTTCAATAATTACCCAGGTGGGCCCAATACGCAAAGCTGCTCGCCAGGTAGCAGTAGTCCGTCCATATCTCTCAGGATTTCAATCTTTTGTGTGCCTCTACCAAACAGCGATGGGAGCTTCAAGATGGTGTTGCCTACGGTCGACTGAAAGTCTGTTGGCGAGCCCTTTCCCCAGACATTGAGATTCTTAAAAGCAACACCTGCTACACGAGCAATGGCCTCATCACTGCTGTACCTCAATTCGTAGAATGACTTGGCCCAACTTCTCGCCAGAAACCGGTCGCTGGTAGGATCCAGCTGACTGTCTCTTGTAGCGTCAAAGGGAGATCCATGGTGATGATGTATCGATTGAGTGGTGTATTTTCGGACGAGATTGAGTACATCTTGTTCATTCTGCTGATCTTGCTCAGCTGTCTTTATATTGCCACCTTCTGAACTAGAGCTCGTTCTGGGGGTATTTTGGTTTCCGTGTGGAAGCTCGTTGGGGGCTACACGATTATCCATGGTAGTCAGGACAATGAAAACAAGAAGAAAATTATGAGAGACATTGAACAACTAGTAGGTCTTTACATCTATCAAGAAGTAGGTCTACTTTCGGTCTTCGGAACTTGGGATAATTATCCTTGCACGGTTTCCGCGCAACCCTTGTTTTTGAATGTCCGGATGGCTGCCTGTAGCCAAGCCAGAGCCTTGACTCTACACAGCATGCTAGACCCACACAAACACTTGGACAACCCCCCTACTAACGGGTCCTGGTAAGAACACGACAAAATACGTAATTCTACACGTTTCGCAAGCACCGAATGTAGGGGTCATCTTCGTATGACGCAACTTGCAGTATAGCTCGTCAATAAAGTATCTAAATTTGGGCGGTATTTTTCCCTCCAAAGTGAATTGAACCGAATAAAGAGCAAAATTTATTTGTCAACGTTGATTTTGAAGGTAGTAATAAAAGGCGTTAATGCAATTCGCCTCCGTTTCTTGACTATTCCATGCTTAGATTACGATAAGTCGGTTCCAAAAGAACTAAATTGTAGAGAAAAGAGGTGACAGCAATTGAATTTGACAAAGCGAATGAACTAGTCTTACCAAGGCGTTCAGTTAAAGAACCCTGTGTTGCCCTCAAACTGAGTAATTCAATCAGATAAATTTGATATTATTACTGATCTGATGGATCAAGGGTCAATCATTATTACATACTGCAGGCTTGAGGGTAGGACATCTATTTTATTCAAAGTTTGTGTAAAGTACTGCAGTGTGCGAGACACGGGATGTAGTCAGGCACTTGGGACGCCGTTGAATGTGGCTGATAAAAGCCCGTCCAATGTCGTCGAAGAACCGAGGCTGGCTTTTAGCGTGCATGCTTTTTTAATCGAACGAATCAGAACTCACACATCCGTATTTCCCGCGGATTCCTTGGCTACCGCGGGCCCGCGGCCTTGAACTATCACTAGCTTTTCTCATTCCTCGAAATAGACCAAAGTTAGTGCAACATTGTTTGGCTGATATGAAATTTTAAACTGAATTAGGCATCAGGGGCTTCAAAACCAATCTGCGTGGCCCACCTCGGATACGCAATCATACTTAGGACTTTCGGTGAACGATACACGCGCGCGGTGTCCATCAACAAGGCCGCATTCTATTAAGTCTCTCGGTTTCTTCTTTCGTATGTGCATGAACAGTCGATACTCACACAAAGTGGCGTTATGGATCTGATCACTAACTGTTGCCGGTTTAGAGACCCGAGCTGCTCGCCACACTTCTTTGAAAGTTGGCGTCCATTGAAGTGACGATAATCATGAAACTCGCCGTATGCTTAAAGTCAGTGCATCGGAGACCTCGCTAACATACATGTGCAGTGTCTTAGGTGTAAACGCAAGAAAGTAGGTATATCGCTTTCTGTCTTCCAGTGAAAAGCCATGAGCCTTGATCAACACACATGCATCGGCCTCCATGCTAGGTATTTGACAAGACATGAGACTCGACTTTCAGTGCCTCAAACATACCGTGGAAACCTGTCCAGACGTAAGAGAAACACTGACACATTTAGATAAAATGTGACAAAAGAGATCCAATCTGCCATCAATGCATCACTGCTAAAGCGACTTGTGAATATGTTGAGAGACGTCAACGGCCTCGACTAGCCCAGCAGAGAGTAGCCGTTCATCAAATAAGTCAGCGACTTGAGCAACTCGAAAAACAGATCACGACTGCTAGTACTAAAGACCGAAGCCCACCATCTATAACTTCAACTAACCAATCTGGACCCGAGAATGCAGACGTGGCCACTGCCAGCTCTCCAAGTGTGGCATTCTTGACGGAAAACGCCCAAGACTGTGAGTAAGACACTTTGAAGTAACAATCTTTACTCCTTTCTTATCAAGACTCATCACCGCCACGTCCTATGTGCTGGTTCCGGTCTTCTCTCTCTTCCTAAAACGAGTCACTGACTCTCTCAGCTTGGATCTATCGTATGGCTACCGACACGAGGCGCAAATTCCAAGATCAGACGACTCCAATCAACACACCAACCCCTCATATCGACGACGTGATGTCATCACTAAACGATGCACTCAAAGACTTGGGCAAACTCAAGATCCGAACAGACCTAACTGCATCTAAAACCGACTTTGATCTTTCCACTGCAGAGCTTCAGCAATTTATTGAACGTTTCATCGAGATTACGAGCTGCATGGTCCCGCCAGACGTCCTTGAAAAAACTTTAGACGTCAACCTACTGCGGATGCTTCCCGAAATCATCAATTCTCCATATGTAAAGGTGGATCCAAGTGCATACGTACTGTTCTTTAATGCTATTCATTGGGGTTCTCATCAAAGCCGTGGTCCAGAAGATCCTACCACTCGAACAGCTTACGTGAAGATGCTAGAAGCTGTGCCCGCTTGGCTTGATGCGTCCACTGATACGAAGATGGACGGGCTTACTGCATCCCTGTCTGCATGGACTGCAATCAACAATCTTGACTATCAGCTATCATGGAAGTTCCACTGCAAGGCTTGTCAATTTATCAAGGTCCAGGGTATCGATCAACTTGATGTGACGCCAGCGCAAAGCTTCGAGGAGGAAGATTTACGAGAAGCTATGAGGTTTCTATATTGGCAGGTACTTGCGACAGAATGTTTGTTTCGCCTCTTTTATGGCAAACCTGCTGTAGTGAGTGCTCCTTGTAGAAGCATAGTTTGAATTGTCAGCTAAGCTAATGTATCACAGCTACCCTGGTCGCCAAACAAAGTAAAACCGCCAGCCGTACTATCCCACCGCAATATGCACCCTTCAGCATCTTCGGTCATGATGAGCGTCGTTTGGACACGTTATACGTTGCTAACAATCGAAATGATACAGAACCTTGACAAGCATAACCTCCAGGATTGCGATGACAGTTTTCTGAAGCAAGTGGATGAGTTCTGCATGAAGCTTGAGGAAATCATGGTAGATTGGGATATGGAGGCTCACATGAAAAATGACCTCTTACCGCATCCTATCCGCTGCCTTATCGCGGATCACATCATGAACATCTACGCTGTCATCATAGGAGTTAAGCGACTTGCCAAATCGGCAAACAGCACTACAGTTCATCCTATAACTCTACATGCTGCACGGAAAGTCGTCAACACGCTTCTCTACTTCCAAGCCGTTCCTGCGCTACCGAAATCGGCCAAACTAATGTTCGCTCAGTACGTACCAACTTTTCAGTATTTTCAATGGCTCTCAGTGGCTGTCATCGTAATAGACTCACGATATCATCTCCTGAGTATGCCTCGAAGATGTTGTGTCTCGAGGCCAGGCACACGTAAAATCTACTTCTTAGATGTCCACAAGCAATTTTAATGCGCTTGCTGATCTTTTCCTGCAGTTTCATAAGCTTTTATCCATTTTGTGCAATCTTCTCCTTGTACGAATATATTCTCGCCAGCACAGACCCGGAAGAATGCGAGGAAGATATTTGCGCGTTGGAAAGTATCGGTGAGGCTATGGCGAAGGCCTGTGCTGAACGGTCAGATCTCATACCATTTGCAAAAACTGTGAACGCGCTGAACAAAGTGTCGAGGACCATACAGGAAGAGCGGCGAAATGATAGAGTTAATGCATCATCCAGAGAGATGATGCCTAGTACTCCCACTACCCAGCAACAACTTCAGAAAATTAATACCAATATGACGGATTTCGATTACTCAGTATTTGGATCATTCGTAGATCTTCCAATGAATGTGGATGGTGATATGGACCCACTAGGATTTGTGAGAGCACTAGAGAGTGATTTTACTGGGAGAAACTGGCATGATAATTGGTGGGATATGGATTCTATCAATAGTACGATGGACAACACTGTACGTGATATACCAGGTTCATGAATCGAATTCTGATCCGTAAATTTGATATTTCTCGAATTAATAAGCATGTACATTACGTGTGGGAAAGATATATTGCTTTTAGAAGTTAAGATATGATTTTTTTCTCGTCTATCCCGTTTCCATGTGAGCAACACCAATTTAAATTAGACGCAATTTTTTTCCAGCTGTGTGGATACTCAAAAGCCATTGAAGTCAGAACGAGGTATCTGTAAACCGTCATCACAACATTCTTCCACAAAACCAATAATCGTAAGGTAGTGAAGAATGAGCAATCCATGGCATTGGCGTAGCTCTTTCAATGAGAAGTGCTAGAACAAGTCAAATCATTTCCAATCACAGATCTTAGGGGACAAATTGAAATTATCGTCTCACCTTTACGAAGTGTTACAACCTTGTGTTTTCTAGAAATAGTAACGTGAAATTAGTCAGAATGCACCGCTCACACCACCATTATGCAAAGTGAAGCTAAACATAAGGCGATCCTGCAGCGACATACACCTAGAAATTCTATTTTTGACTTGTGTGGCATTGATATTAGTCATGATTGCCTCATATTGACCAAATCTGACTGTCTTTTTATAATCGTGGTGCATATCAAAAAAGGTGTGAGGTGATGAGTTCAGAACGCGCTGTACATGTCCTTTGATTGATGAGATAATCAGGTGTCCCTGTCATGCATCTATGAGGTCCCTCTTTATCGTAGCTTACTATCGTGATTACTGGGACAATTTCTGAAGTATTAAGCATATCCTGTCGTCAAATGTTGTAGAAATCTGAAATCTGATATGAACGATGGACATGCTGTTCAAGCACGCAACAACAAATAGTCACACGCTGTCTTTCTCACGGAATCAAACTAGAGTAACTAGTGAGACATAAGTTACAATTTTTCTGAGATTATTTACGTCGCAAAAAATGGATTTAGAAGTGCTGAGAGAATTTGTTCTGCAAGGATGATGTTTCACGTGTTCATTGGATGGTCTGAGACAGTTCGCTAGGGAGTATACTTGATAGTTGGCAGCATGCTAACTACCAAAAGTTTTTCCAAACTGCCACTCAAGCGCCTTTCTAGTGAGACACCCTTTCTTTCAGAAGCCCTGGAAAAGACCTCGCTCGACCAATCAAGCATAGCACATGAGATTTCTCGCGTGGAGTGGTAATATGGGAAAACTTCGAGGGTCGCTTTGAAAGCATCCAGGTATGCCAACAGTAATGTGCAAACTTTAACAACATGAATTTATCTCTAGATTATCAATCTTTCTTCTCCCCGCGCTCTGGGTAGTATCCACCAGCAAATTCCAAACTTGCTCCCTCGAACTTATCAGTCTTGACCTGCTTCCATCCACTCCAGGGCATCCAGCCGCTGCGTTCGTAAATCTTCACCTCTACTGTCGCAATGAAGCTTTCGCGGCAAAAGTTGGCTCGATGTCCGTCGGAGAATGGACTCGCAAGACCAAACCAGCCTGGCTCCTTCGGTGCTTGCGCCTTGAGCTCCAGTTTACGGAAGTAGTTTGATACGGAGATCTCAAACTTCCTGCTCTCCCAATCGTTGCTGACACTCATGAATGGCGCAAAGATGCTAAAGAACGATATGGAGAAGGGAGGCACAAAGTCAAGGTTGAGCGATTTTGAACGATAGCCCAACATGTAGGCGGTTTGGCCTAGAATCTGACCCCCTGCGAGACACACGCCTTTTTGCGCATCGGCATCCCAAGCTTGGACCCACATGTGTGCTACGGGAAAGCTATTTGCCCAGTTTTTCTCTTGATGAATGTTTGCCTGACCTTTACGGTCTGCGACTATGTGCTTTGCGCCAAGAGATGGTATACTAAGGGTGAAGTTGCATGGTGAGCAGAGAGAATGTACATGCCAGTGTAGGGGAAGTGGCAAATTGATGATCCATCCTTCAGGTGTGTTCTTGTCCTCTCTCCATACCGTGTGATTTTCGCTTTCTGCTTCAAGGCTCCAGTCATCGGCTTTCAAGCTGTAGGATGTCGTGCCGTCAGCTTTGGCGCGCATGCATCCCATGCCCGGTACCCGTAGCTCGAATGCCTTCGTGTCGGGATCAATCGTCACGCTCTCAATTTTATCGACGAAATGCTCTCTCTGGAATATGTTCTTTCCATCTTTGGGATAGTACGTGAATGATACCATGTGAGGGCGGCTTTCGGCTTTCGGTACGGAGCAGATAATTAAAGCAATGTGGGAGCCGCTTGCGAGATCAAACTTGGAGTAGAACCCCTCAAAGTCTGCACCCTCATGGGGAGCAAAGTGATTCATGATTTGACAGTTACTGAGGATTCTTCGTTGTTGAAAAAATAGTAGTGGTCATAAAAAAAAGTTGAAGCAGTAGATATTCATTTGCACTCACGAATCATGACGTACTACATGCTTGGCAAACCGATGTATTCTGATTTTTGTAACATCATAATTTTCGTAGATTCACCGCGCTTTCACATCTGAGCATACTACGAGTGCATCCATAAGCTTTCTCGACACATGTGTTGGATGCTCTCTTCCAAACAAGGCCCCAAAGTTGTCAATCCTAATGTAACTTTGACCTGTAATAACTACAATTCATCCTTGGCACCATCTTGCTGCTGTCCGATTTTAGCCTGCTCAACCAATCCTTTTCGCACGATGCTCGTCAGGATCTCGTAGGCGACTTGTGCTGCGGCCAGTGCAGTAGTCTCAGCAGCACCATCGTAGGCTGGACTGACCTCCACAACGTCAGCACCAACAACATTTAAACCCTCAATACCTCTCAAGATCCTTATGAGCTCTCTTGTCGTCCAGCCTCCTGGTTCTGGTGTTCCGGTGCCAGGAGCGAGGCCAGGATCAATAACATCAATATCGATGCTGAGATAGACCGGTGTCTCAGTACCAACACGATCCATGATGGCTTTGATGATTCCCTTTGGACCTATCTCATCAATGTCATCTGTTGCGATGCGCATCCAGCCCTGCTGAGAGTCATCCTCATAGTCTTGCGTGTCATCGCCGGATAATCTAGTTCTCAGTCCAGCATGTACTGAGCTTCCGTTTGCGATAAGGCCTTCTGTTGCCGCAATCCAAAACATGCTGCCGTGGTTGAAAAATGACTGTGGTGATGGATCATTGGGATCCATCCATGCAGATGGATACTTTGCTGGATGCCAGGTATCTAAATGTGCGTCGAAATGCACAACGGTAATTGGCTGGCCATATGCTTCCTTCAGTGCCCTCAACGCCGGAAGTGCAATGCTATGATCTCCACCTAGCGTAAGCAACTTGGGCTTCTTGAAGTACTGCACGCCGCTCTCTACGCTTTTCTGGGTCGGCCCTCTCTTACTAAGCTCCATGAACGCTTCGCTCATCTGCCTCAGCGCTAGCCCATTGTCAAATGGCGTGATTGGTATATCTCCACAGTCGACAATCGATGCCCATGAAGTATATGGGTTGAGGTTTGCGCGTGGATTGAAGCCACGAAAGGAGGTCTGGCGTGCGGAACCAGCGCGAATAGCTCGAGGTCCAAATCTTGCGCCCGGCCGGTAGGAGACGGCCGTGTCGAAAGGTGCACCTAGGATTGCGACATCATACTCTGTCTCGGGATGGGTCAAGCAGCGCGTGTGAGGAAGATGAGCAAATGTAGATATGCCACTAAACCCCCACTATGGAATTGTCAGTGACTGTTCGTACGAACGGGATCTGGATCTCACATCAGTGCCCCATTTTCTTTCTAATTCGTCCAAACGAGTTTGTATTAGTAGCTCTTCATCATCCTGAATGTGGTGGGCTGAGTGCGACAGTACGGGGACGGATAGAGCAAGAACGGTTGTCCAACGCCACAACATATCGAATTTACTTGAAACTACAAAGACCCGAGCGGAGCAGAAGAGGGGTCTCGCACATAAATACTGCCATTGTAAAGTGCGGGATTACGTATTTGCAGACCAACCATCTTATCATGCTGCATGTTCCGACTTCGCATCGCGCCCGTAACGCTGTTGCGGGGCGTCCCAGAAAGGTAGGTCCATCCGAATGAGTTTAAGCAACGTTGATTCCCGACTAGAACTGATGGTAATAGTAAGACCTTATTGTAAAATACGAATTCTCCGAAGGTCGTGGTAAGGTAGAAGCGGAGGCTTCGGGGCTTACTGAGTCTATGACGTCGTCACGCGGACAAGTCGCGTCTCGACGCGTCGACCTTCGACTCACGAAACTTATAAAGCCACCCCCTTCAACTGCAACATCTGTGTGTGTTGCGTCTCTCGATTTGTTTCTCTAGATCGGTACATTTCCCTTCCAAGAATCACTCCACAAATAAAGGACGAGCATAATCGAAAAATTATGCCTGAGGTAGGGACGCACTTCAAGTGTTACTTGATGGCGCCGTGGTTTACACAATTTAGATCGCTGAAGTATCGCGCATTGTGCACTATCTGAAGAAGCATGCTGTTGGCAAGACGATAGAAACCGTCAAAGCGCAAGAAGACGATGTACGTTGGATTAAATCACAGTGCATATGGAGGATTAAGAGGTTCACGCTCTATCAAACGGTTCTAAATCATCACACAGATAATTTTTGGCAAGGTTGGAACCTCGGCAACTGCCATACAAGAAGCCTTGACAGGCAAGAAAATCGTCGATGCTCGCCAACAAGGGAAATACTTTTGGCTTGTGATGGAGTCTGCACCGCACCCACTGATGCACTTTGGCATGTCCGGCTGGATGAAGTTCAGCAATGACGAGAGCTCATATTACCGACCCGTCAAGCCTGAGCAAGCGGAATGGCCACCGCGATTCTGGAAGTTTATGTTCCAATTGAAAGAGGAGCCCAAGTGCGAAGTCGCGTTTATAGATGCAAGGAGATTGGCTAGGGTCAGGTTGGTAGACGCGGATGCTGACCAGATGAGGAACACATCGCCGTTGAAGGAGAATGGACCGGATCCAATACTAGATAAGGAGATACTGACCGTAGAATGGTTGGGAAAGAAGCTGAGGAGCAAAAAAGTGCCAGTCAAGGCTTTGCTGCTCGATCAAGCCAACATTTCCGGTATCGGGAATTGGGTCGGGTAAGTTGGATTGCGAAGTTAGATCCTACACACACTAATGTAAGCAGAGATGAGATTATGTACCAGGCACGTCTTCACCCAGAACAGTACAGCAATACGTTTAGTGACGAACAAATTGGACGACTCCACAAAGCGATGATGTACGTCTGCGACACGGCTGTTGAGGTCCTTGCAGATACAGATCGATTTCCAGAAAATTGGTTGATGAAGCATCGATGGGGAAAAGGAAAGAAGGACGCCCAAAAGCTACCAACGGGTGAGAAGATCACGTTCCTCAAGGTCGGCGGACGGACGTCAGCAATTGTACCAAGTGTGCAGAAGAAGACGGCTGCTGTTGCTGGAGACGTGTCTGAAGCCGCCGAGGATGGGGAGGAGGAAGCCAAGCCGAAGCGAGGTGGAAAGCGAAAGGCCCAGGCTATGAAGGACGATGAAGAAGACAACAGCGAGATGGAAGTCAAGGTGCCTGTGAAACCGAAGCGAGGGAGAAAGGCTGATGAAAAGGTTAAAATGGAAGCCGAAGATGAAAATGAAGAAGACAGCCTGCCATTGCCCAAGAAGCAGAGGGCGTCTGTGACTGGGACAGCCAAGAAGGGTAAGAAGGAGAAGGTAGAAACATCAGAAGTCAAGAGTGAGGACATGAGTGGGAAACGAAGATCAGGCAGGCTTGCAAAGTGATTGATTTGTTTGTGCAAGAAAGTGGGTGTAGAGGGATGGAGTTGAAGACTAGTTTGAGAAGTTGCTTGTCTTACTTCCAAGTATGGCGAAACAGACTGTTAGATATATCGAGCAGTTCAACCGTCTACTCGAATAATCGTGAGGGGTGAAGTCCAGGGCACGTGCCCTGCGCTAAATGTGTCCCGCCGACATCGAATTCGAAAGCTCCCCACATTTGCGACGTCGTGTAGCTCTTAAACTACCCGCCCGCCGTTCCCGCGTATTTCTGTGATTCTTGTATGTTGCAATGATATTCTGGTTTCCTTGATATCTCTCCGCCACTCATCCAACCCATCGCACCAGCTCCGTTGCGGGCTCCCGGAACCAGTTCGCTGATTCCGACCAAAAGTTGTTTGTGCGCGGAACCATCCCAACTCTCCACGTTTACACCACCGCACAGTCGCCGTCATGCCTCAGCCATTGCCCAGCAAAGAGCAAACGCTCTTTCGCTCTGTCGTGAAGTACTATGAGGGCAAACAATACAAGAAAGGTGCGTCTACGCGTGATTGCATATCAATCGCATACTGACTCCGATAGGTATCAAGGCTGCGGAACAAATTCTGCGCAAGCAACCCAACCATGGCGATACACAAGCGATGAAAGCTCTCATTCTCAACTCGCAAGGACAAGGCGAGGAGGCCTTCGCGCTCTGCAAGCTTGCTCTCAAGAACGACATGAAGTCGCACATCTGCTGGCACGTCTACGGTCTGCTATGGCGCTCGGTCAAGAACTACGAGGAGGCGATCAAGGCATACAAGTTTGCGCTGCGGATAGAGCCTAATTCGGCAAACATTCTTCGCGATCTTGCCCTCCTCCAATGCCAGATTCGCGACTACGAGGGATACATTGAAAGCAGGAAGAAGATGGTGTTGGACCGACCCCAGTTAAGGCAGAACTGGACTGCGTTGGCTGTCGCACACCACCTTGCCGGCAATCTGTCCGAGGCAGAAAGCACTTTGGCCAAGTACGAAGGCACGCTCAAGCAAACGCCTCCCAGGACCGATCTCGAACACTCGGAAGCCACGCTGTATAAGAACACAATCATAGCCGAGTCTGGAGACACAGAAAGAGCATTGAAGCATCTGGATGAGATCCTGAAAATCACCTTGGATCGTGGCTCTGCGCTGGAATTGAGGGCCAAGTACCTGCTTAAGCTTGGGCGGAACGAGGAGGCGGAGGCCGCGTACCGGACACTTCTCGACAGGAACAGCGAGTACCGCGCATACTTTGATGGATTGGAAAAGACGCTTGGCCTGAGTCAGTCTAACGATTCCGACATTGAGAAGCTAAAAGAACTGTATGAGTCGTATGCCAGCAAGAACCCGCGCAACGACGCTGCCCGACGGATACCATTGGAATTCCTGCAGGGAGAGGCTTTCAAGACTGCGGCGGATCAATACCTGCGAGGAAAGTTGAACAAGGGGGTACCGTCGACCTTCCCCAACATCAAATCATTGTACAGCAACTCTGAAAAGAAGGCCATCATCGAAGAGCTTGTGCTTGGATATGCTGCTGATATCAAGACCAACGGTTCAGCGGAAGGAGAATCGAACGGAACCAGTACAGACCGCTTCCAGCAATCCGTGTTGTACTTCCTTGCACAACACTACAACTTTGTTCGAAGCCGAGACCTCGAGAAAGCGATGAAGTACATTGACGAGTTGATCGAAATCGACCCGAAATCCGTAGACTACCACCAGACCAAGGCTCGGATATACAAGCACACTGGCGATGTTCAAAAAGCTGCGGAGACGATCGACTTTGCGCGGGAGCTCGAAAAGGGGGATCGCTACATCAATACCAAGTGCGCCAAATACCAGCTACGCAACAACGAAAACGAGAAGGCCCTGAACACCATGAGCAAGTTCACTCGCAACGAGACAGTAGGCGGGCCTCTTGGGGATCTTCACGAGATGCAGTGCATGTGGTACCTATTGGAGGATGGCGAGGCATATCTGCGACAGCAGAAGCTTGGCCTGGCCCTTAAGCGCTTCACCGCGATAGCTGATATTTTCGACGTATGGTACGAGGATCAGTTCGACTTCCACAGCTTCTCGATACGGAAGGGGCAGATTCGCGCATACATTGACATGGTTCGATGGGAAGACCAGCTACGCAGCCATCCATTCTTCACAAGGGCAGCCACTCAAGCCGTGAAACTCTACCTTAGGCTAGCGGACGATCCCAGCCTCTCGAACCCGACTCAGGCCGGCCTCGACAAACTCGACCCCACAGAACGAAAGAAGGCTGAGAAGAAAGCAAAGAAGGAGAAGGAGAAGGCTGAAAAGGCCGAAGCAGAGAAGAAGGCTGCTGCGGCGGCGAAAGCGACTGCCAAGGGCGATGATGGAGAGACGAAGAAAGAAGACACTGATCCAAACGGCGAGAAGTTACTTCAGACCAAGGATCCATTGGAGGCTACTTTGAGGTTCCTGCAGCCCATGCTCGAGCTGGCGCCGAAGAACATTGATGCTCAGAACGTGGGCTTTGAAGTTTACCTGAGGAAGAGTACGTTATTGTCCGGTTATTTGGTTTTTGCTAATGTTAAATTTTGCAGAGAAGTACCTCCTTGCACTAAAGTGCCTGCAAGCGGCACGAGAGATTGACCCCGAGGACCCGAAGCTGCACGAGCAAAGTGTGCGCTTCCGTCAAGCCGGTGAGTGATGAATGTATGATTCCATGACGATCTGGGCTAATAAGCTTAGTCAAATCTGTTTCCGATCTGCCACCGCAGGCATCGGAGGTCATCAAAGCCACATTCACCACGCCTGCAGCAGACGCAGACCTCAAGACATTCAACGACGAGTTCCTCCAGAAGCACTCTCAGAGCGTGCCGCATCTGCATTCCGCGTACACTGTCCGCTATATCCTCGACAACAGTAGCAAGAGCCAGAACGAAAAAGACCTGAAGCAAACACTGGATTTGCCCGAGATTACGATTGAGCAGGCACAGGCAGGGTTGGACTTGTTGGGTGAGTGGAAGAGCGAGGATAGCGTCAAGGACGAATACAGGGCGAAAGCAGGGGAGCGATGGACCGAGGCTACAGTGTTTAAGAAGTGAATATCTCGATAGTATTGTATGTATATTATCTTGATATGAGATGTGTATACCATGTTGATAAAAGGTATGTATATTGTCTTGATAGTATGATATGCACATTATCTTGAGAGTATTGTATGCATAGCATTTGCAGGTTGGTTGGGGGGGGTGTGGAAGGTGTTGGCCGTGTATACATGCATGCAAAAAGAAACGACTCTGAGCGACGCTGCGATGAATAGACGAACGGTGCATGATGAAAAAAAAAGCATTGGGGGGAAGATAAAATACACGATTCCACACGTACACATACATATATACACACACACCTATCTATGAAGAGCTGAAGAGTATTTTACTGTTGTTGGAGTAGATTATTACATGCGTGTGAGGGTTTGTACACGTGCAATGAGTGATGCTTAGGTTGAGACTTGGGTGTTAGAAGGGAGGGGAGAAGAAGAAGAAGAAGAAGAAGAAGAAGAAGAAGAAGAAGAAGAAGAAGAAGAAGAAGAAAATTCAACACCCTTTAATTTCTCATGTTCTCACACGTGGTTCCTCTTTCATGTATGTGGTAATAGAGATGGAGAGAGAGAGTGTGTGTGTGTTTCTATGTGGTCCTATCTATTTATTCGTCCATGCAGAAAAAGAGGTTATCCGACGTTTTAACCCAACTTATGTCGTTGGGTTGATGCCCTTTTTTTGGTATTGTTGAGTAGCACATGGTGACTACTTTATTCTCATGCATGTCTACTCATTTCATCGCTGCTACATTTGGCGTGTTGACGTGTTTGGTTTGGAAAACTACTTTTCCATCAGCTTGGACGTGCTACTACAAGTGTCATTAGAACTCACCATTGTCGTCACCCCAAAAAAACCTAGCTTCGTGCATTTTCTTCCTCAACACAACTCTTGTCGCAGACACGATATTCACATGGCCAATACGGCAGGTCTCGCGCAGTGAAATCCCCATGATTTAGAGAAAGACGCCATCCTCCCCTTCCTGTCCGTTGGTGCTCAGCTCCCCGCTTGTATTTGCACTCGGTCTCCCAGCTTCGTCACCACCATCCCTCGAATTACTTCCAGCTACAGCAACAACGCCACTCCCCCCTTCCCCCTCATCCCTCCTCACCTCCCCCACTCCCTCGGGCATCCACAACAACCCCCTCCCCTCAACCTCCCTCTTAATAACTTCCATCCTCTCCGCAAACCTACCCATCACCTCGCGATTCTCCACAACCGCCTCATAGCACTCCGTGTCGTCGTTGTCCCTTGCATAGTCCTCTAGTTCTTTGTTGCTGGCGGCCAGGTGGGCGGCGGCGTTTGAGAGTTCGGCGTGCTTGGCGTAGAGAGCGGATATGGGGAGGGAGGGGAGGGCAGCGGCGAAGCGGGGGGTGGAGATGGGGAGGGCGGTGGAGGACATTTTTTGGTTGTTGCTGTTTTTGTTGTGAGTGGGAAGGGGGTTTGTTTTGTTATTATTATTATTAATATGAGGGTGAGGGTGGTGGTGGTGTTGTATGTTTGTTGTGTTGTTGGGAGTGAAGCTTGAGGTTGTTTGGTGGGGTGGCGTGGTGGGGGAAGGAAGGAAGGAGAAGGACCATTACGAACGTCACGCTTGAAATGTGGTAGCAGCTTTTCTTCTTTGCTTTCGATTTGTATTTGACCATGTACGTATCTGAGTAACTATTTGTATGGTACAAAGATTTGGCTCTTGAGATTTTTTGTCAACTTGAGAATCAGCGATTTGAGTAGACTGCTGCTGGTCTACTTTGAATATGTTCTAGGTGATTGTCAAGCTCCTATATATCACCAGAGTTGTGAGCAGACAGGTTTGGGGTGATTTCAACAAATTCAAGACTATTTCCACACGATTCATCTGCCCATCAAGAGCTAGAGTGATTGAACAACTTCAGAACAAGTTCAGAATATTCAAGACTATTTCCACGCCATTCATCTGCTCATCAAAAGCTAGAGTGATTGAACAAACTTGTAGATATATCATTCATCTTTGCAGCTTGTCTGAAGCAAAACTCTGCCTCTTCTCTAGCCCCACACCATCCCAATGCAATTCCAACTCCTCCAAGCTCAGTACTTGCAACGCCGTGGCTAATCTAAAACATGCTCGATCCAAAACAAATTCCGATTTTCTTCTTCTCTCCTTCTATCCTTGTTTCCTTCTTTCCCTCTTTACTTCTTTCCTTCTCTCCTCATCTTATCCTCTCCTCTCATCTCATCGCATCCTCTCATCTCATCGCATCCTCTCATCTCATCCTCCCCTTCTCCCTCTCTCCCCTCCTCTCCTCTTCTCTGCTTCCACGTCTCAATCATAGGCGCTCAAATCTAGCGGCACACTGCTTCCTCGACCCGCGCGATACCGTTTTGGCCCGTTTGAAAACTCTCTTGGGCCTGGAAACTGGCCCTCGTCTTGGAATCTCCATCTCAGATCGTGAATGGGATGGATCTTGCCTCTGTGCGAGTGGCCTCCTCCAGAATGCGAAGCAGGCGAACTACGCCCACCAGTTCCACCGTTTGTCAGCGTGTACGAGCTGGAGTCAAGCATGGAGCGCAGCGGTGTTTGAGAAGTTGGTCGGCTGAGCGCTGCCGACGGGGGTGGAGAAGGAGGAGGTGGACTCGGGGCTGATGCGGGAGGCGGTGGTGGTGGTGGGGGGGCGGCGGGGGATGCGCGGCCATATGCGTTTCGAGCGGCCTGTTCTGCGAGAGATGGGGTGTGGCCGTTGGTGGGGGCTTTTGGCGGTGGAGGGGCTGGCGCGGCGGGGGGTCGCGCAGAGCTGTCATAACGATAGGGATCGTAATCGTCTTCGTCGTCGTCGTCTTCCTCCTGCGCCCTGGGCGTAGGCGGCGCAGACGGGGGTGGAGGGGGTGTTGAGCGTGAAGGCGCTCGCGGAGCTGAAGCTGGCGGCGGTGGGGGAGGCGGTGGTGGTATGGAGCCCGGAGGCGGAGGAGGGGGCGCGGCGGGCGTTGACGACGGCGGGAGAGGCGGGGGCGCGGGGGGGGCGCCTCCGGGAAACGGGGGGGGTCGCGCTGGCGAGGCTGCAGGAGGCGGAGGCGCCATGGCAGAGGGCTTGCGCGAGGCCGGAGGGGGCATGGGCGGCTTCTTGCCAATGGGCGGCGGGGGCTTGGGCTTGTTGCCTATGCTGGACGCAATGGAATTGGCGCGCGAGTCTCTGGCCGACGAGGCGACGGGGTTCAGCGGCGGGCGACCGCCTGGGACGGGCGGGGCTGGAGGGGCGCCGGGCGGCTTGGGGGCAGCGCCTCGCGGCGGCGTGGGCAGCGAGCCGCGCGAGGTCTCGGGGTCGGACAGGTAGGGCGACTTGGCCTGGACGGCGCCCGTCTGGACGCCGCCGGCCTTGCGCAGCTTGGGCATGCCGCCGGCGAACAGGCCGCCGAGCTGCGGCGGGGCGGCGGGCGCGCTGTCTCCGCCCGTGTCGCTGTTGCTGCGCGCGCGGTTGCCAGGCGGGGCGAGGCCGGGGACGGCGGGCGGTCTCCCCATGCCAGGGACGGGCGGGGCGCCGGCGATGGCGGGCGCGGCATCCTTGACCTTGCCGACGGTGGGCGCGGAGCGGTCGTTGATCTGGGTGACCTTTTTGAGGCGCGCGCCCTTGCCAATGTCGGACAGCAGGGCGCCCTGGAGAGAGTCAGCAGTGGGCGGTGAGGGGAGCAGTGGGCGGTGAAGGGCGTGGCAGTGGCAGTGGCAGTGGCAGTGGGCAGTCGAGGGCGTAGTCAGCAGCGGGCCGTCGAGCGAGCAGCAAGCACAGCCGACGGGGCGCATCGCGCAGCCAGCCCAGGCCCTGCCACACACAGAGAGAGACGCACCCGTCCGGCGCCCGACGGCGGCTTGCCTCCCGGGGCCTTCATGCCCGGCATGGGCGGCGGCGGCGGCCCTCCAGCACCGCGTCCCATGGGCGGCATGGGCGGAGGGGGAGGTGGTGGGCCCGGCATGGTGTGTCCACTCGCTCAGCCGGGGTGTGTGTGTGTGTGTCGATGTGTCGGTGTGTGTATGTATGCGTGCGTGTGCTGCCGGGGCGGCGTCGGGGCAGAGGCGTGTCGGCGGCGAAGGTGTTGTATAGCAGAGGCGTGGTCGGGGCCGCAGTCATGGGCCTGCCATCGTCACAGCCCGAACAGCGCTTGGCGCAGCTTTCGCCAGCGCAGGCCGTCGTCAGCGAAACTCACCGCAGGCCCGCCGCCGTGCAGTCGCCCACCGCCCACCGCCCACGCCTGCAGCCTCCGCCATGAGGCCCCGCCCGTCGCAGCCCGTGTGCCAGCTGTGCGCCTTCATCCGCCGCCCGCCCGCCGCCCGCCGCTCTTTGCTGGCCGCCGCCGCCTCGATTTCGACCTCGACCTCGACCTCCGCCTCCACCTCCGCCGCCGCCTCCGCCTTCAGAGCGCCCGCCCTACGCAGACAGCCCGCCGCTCTCCCCCGCGTCCCCGTGCGAGCCATCACCACCGCCGCCCGCAAGACACGCGCCCCAGGCATCGACGACGATGGCGGCCTGCAGCTGTCCAGCCGCATTGCGGCGCTCAAGACCAAGCTCGCCGAGGCCGAGCGCCACATCAGAGCAGTCTACGACTCGCCCAGGGTCGAGCCAGAGGCCCTCACGCTGCGTGCGCTAGACGGCCTCGAGGACGTTGCCCAGCAGGCCATCTCCATCCGCTCCCGCCAGCCACCCCCCACCAGGAGCCCCATCCAACAGAGCTCCGCCGGCGCAATCCTCTCCGGCCTGGGCAGCGACGACGCCCCCAACACGACGCAGAAGCCCGCGAGAACAAGACCCCTGGGCCTCGACGAGCTTCCCTCGCCAGCCTACCTTTCCAGGCTCGCCGAGGACCTCATACGGCACCCCAACGTCTTCATCTCGCCCAACGTCCTGTCCGTGTACATCCACCTCCAGCGCCTGCTCGCCCGCCCGCGCACCATCCCCGAGGCCTTGTACCTCTACGCCAACAAGCCAACCCCAATCGAAAACTCGTCGCCTCCCAAATTCGCCCGTCCATCGCCAAAGTCGGCAAAGCAGGCCATCCCCGCCGACCTCGCCGACAAGGCCCTGGCCGCCGCCATTGACTCCAAGGACATCTCCCTCGCCCTCGACGTAGTCGACCACACGTACCGCGCCCCCGCATGGCGCCGGCACCGCACCCTCACAAAACTCGGCCTGCCCTCCATCATTGCCGGCGTCATGCCCCTCGCCCTGTACATGATTGCCCAGGAGCTGTCCGTCTACAGCGGCTTCATTGACCCCTGGACCTTTAAAATATACGCCTTTGCCGGCATGAGCACCTACGTCATGTGCACCGGCACCCTTGGCTTTGTAGCCCTCACCACCCACAACGACCACCACGACCGAGTCGTCTGGAGACCCGGTGTGCCCCTGCTCGATCGCTACCTCAGGGAAGACGAGCGCGCCGCTTTGGACAGAATAGCCTGTGCCTGGGGTTTCAAGGAGCTGTGGAAGAGGGGTGACGAGGAGGGCGAGGATTGGGAGGGGTTGCGACAATGGGTCCTGCTGAGGGGCATGGTTCTTGACAAACCAGAACTGATGCCAGGAATGAATCCCGGTCGCTGATTCTCTTCCACAAATATTCAAATATATATACACTCTGTACAATTACAACCATTACCCATTTCCAACCAACTTTGACCATGATTCTTGAAGAAGAACCTTTTTTTTTCTTTGTAATACACACCATTTTTTTATTCATCTTGTCAATTCAGCAAAAAAAAAATTGCGAAAAATAAATCGACACCTGAGTGATTCGAACACTCGCTCCCGAAGGAACGGGCTTAGCAGGCCCGCGCGTTAACCACTCCGCCAAAGTGCCAAGATTCGTGATCTGATTGATGACTAAATGACGAATTATCTCCATTATATTCATATATTTGAAAAATGGAAAAGGGTATCGTCTTCTTCCTCTGATCAACCATGTACTTTGTTCAGGGTGGGTGGAACATGACAAGGGTTGGAAATAAGTAATATACTTACCCCTCTCTTAAGAATCATTCATATACTATTTTTTTCCCCGCCACTACCTACTTCTCTCTCTTGCCGTGTTCTCTTTTTTTCTTCCATAATTTCATCAACAATTTGACAATCACTACAAGAAAATTAATACTCATCTAATCTACTTGTCAACACATCCCCCCCATTCTCTTACAAGCACATGCACATGCTTTAAACTCCTCAGTCACACTCTCTACATTTATTGTATTTCTAATCTACTCTACACTGCATCACCTCTAAGAATCTACATCATCTTACATCACCTCCATTTCTCCAACACCTCCCCCCCTCCCCTCACAAGCACATGCACATGCTCCAAACTCCTCACACTCTGCAACCCCGTCGTATTCTTAAACCACAAAACCTTACTTCCCTTTTCCCCTTCCCCTCCCTCTCCCTCTCCCTCTCCAACCCCCCTCCTAAACACCCTCTCCACAAACCCTTCCACAAGCCTCCTCCCCTCCTCATCCAACCCCCCATCCCCCCCTACCGGCAACCGTCCCTTCAACCACACCACAATATGCCGAACCCCCTCCTCAAGCCCATACGGCCAGTCATTCCAGAGAATCTTATAGTCCCTCTCATCCGCAAACGGCGTCTCATTGTGAATCTCAAACGTCAACCCTCCATTGGGATCATCATCATCATTCACAACAGGCGTCCAGAACAACCGCTGCAAAAGAAGATAATTAGTCGCCGTGCCGAAACTCTCCTTGACGTGTGCAGTCCACGCGAGATAGGCTTTCAGCGCAGACGGCCACCGCTTTAGCTCGTCGAGTTGGCCCGTGGAAATCAAGCCGGCGAGCTCGTCCCACGAGTGTGGCGTAAAGGCTGCGTCTGGGAGGCTGAGCTGCTGCCAGTCGACGGCTGTGAGGTGAAAGGGCGGGTTATCTCGTGCAAAGGGGAGGGCGGTTGTGTCCGGGTTGGAGCGCCATGCTGATTGGAAGAGGGACGGTGCGCAGGATTCGTCGATTTCAAAGTCCTTGGCCTTTTTTTTTTAATCTTTTTTTTTTCGTTTCGTCCGTTGGGCAGAAGAGAGGAGCGGGGTAATCGATTGCCTAGGTAGACCGCGTCGCTGACACTGACAGTGGTTGTTGGAGGAAATGATCAAAGAGGAAAGCAACCCGAGTCAGGCACATTCCTTACGATTCAATCGTGTTTGAGGACTCGCGTTCGTTTACTGACGCTTGGACACTACTTCCATGTCAGATATGCAGGCTGGCGGAGCAGTTTCACCGTCATGGCGGGCACCTGAACACCTTGGCGTGCTGGGGGGTAGAGATTGGAGGAGCCGAGACTGAATAAGCTCTGTCAAGAGTGACAAGAATCCTCCAAGCCTTCTGCTTCCCAGCGACCTTCTCACGGTTCCCCGCAAAACCCTCGACTGACATCAGAAAGAAGCAACACACCCCTTGGCTTTTGAGCAAACATTGTTTTCAGAGTCTTGGAAAGTTGCCCAGGAAAAATAATATATGCGACTGCGTCGTCGTAACGGCCATCTTCGCGCCAATAATCCCTCGCCCGAACATCCAATCCCCAATTTCTCCGTCTCCGTGGGGGCATGACCCTGTAGTTTATCCACCTCTCCTTCCAAAATGGTCTGTCAAGGACGAGCGGAAATTTCGCCAAGTCTTGCCAGGACCTGACTATGGATGATTCCATCGACTTGTAGGGGTGCTGGTACATGGGTTTATATTGCTGCAAACGTGATGCTCGGAAAGTGAGACGGTTGGCATGAGTTGCGACCGAGTTTGGTACTTGTATAAGAGTCTCTGTCCAGTTCCTGACACTCAATAGCAGCGGCTTTTCTTGTAACAATTAATTCCCTCTTTTTCTTAATACACGTCTTCGCCATTATGCATTTCCCTGCTCTGAGCCTCGCGCTTCTTACGTGCACCAGCACCGTCCTCGCTGCACCAAAGCCAAACAACACAAAGCCCTACTCGACATGGATGGCCACCTCTTTCCAGTCAAAGGGACAAAAGTTTGATAACCACTACGTTCCCGCCGTCACATTCGAAGGCATCCAAAAGGCGGCAACACTGCAAAAGAACTCCACACTCCTCGCCTATGCCTCGAGCAAAATCTCCTCCCTCGTCTCTGACGATGGTACCCTCAAGGGATGGAACGCCACCTTTTACACACTCGACGACATCCGAATGGGCAACAACATCCTCTACTTCTGGAACTCCGAGGGCCGCAAGGACAACAAGTACGTCATCGCCGCAAAGGCCTTGAGGGAACAGCTGAACCGATGGCCGCGAACTCCCACGGGAGGTTTCTGGCACCGCGCACCTACCTACGCCAACCAAATGTGGCTTGACGGAATTTACATGGCCGACACCTTCTACGCCACATACACTTCCTACTTTGAGCCCAAGAACACAACGGCCTGGAACGACATTGCGCTGCAATTCGACCTGATTGAAGAGCACACCAGGAACCACACCTCCAACCTGTTGGCCCACGGCTACAGCGAGGACAAGACCGCCGTCTGGGCTGACCCCATCACCGGTGCCGCACCTCACGTCTGGAACCGCGCTGTCGGTTGGTACTTTGTTGCTCTTGTCGAGGTGTTGGAGGTGTACCCCAAGACCCTTCCCGGCTACGCCAGGCTACAAGAGTACCTGAGGACCCTTGCCATTGGCTTGAAGCAGGCACAGGACGTTAGCGGTGGATGGTGGTTGATCATGGACGAACCCTACCCAGGCATGAAGGGCAACTACATCGAGTCGAGCGCCACAGCCATGTTCACCTACGCATACCTCAAGGGTATCCGCCTAGGCTTGTTGGACAAGTCATACAAGAGTGTGGCAAACAAGGCATACGATTTGATGCTCAACAAATTTGTGCAGTACGAGAAGAACGGAACTTTGAGCTGGATGGGCACCGTCGAGGTCGGCAGCTTGAAGGGCGATGCGTCGTACGAGGTGAGTTTGTCCGAATCCATTCTTTCAAAAGACTTTGCTAACTTTTTTTTTCTCTCCAGTACTACATTGGTGTACCTCTGTCGCCAAACGATGGCAAGGGCGCAGGTCCGTTCATGTATGCAGCGACTGAGTATGAGAGGGCAAACTTGTAAATTTTCAATACATTTTGACTATAGATCCATTGCCTGATTGGGCATCCACATGGCGAATAATTTTAATGGATAAATCTTTAGCAAACACTTGGATTTCAGTCGTGCCTGGAAGGATTTTAGTCGTGTGATGTTCATTTAAGTTTTTACTAAGGTTTGTTTACTCATCTTCATTGCACTTTAGTAATCTAGGGTTTCCCAAACAGCAAGGCTGAAGCTTCATGCAGCTACCCGCCCTCCCGCCTCGCCTGTCCGTCTAGCAGGGTGTACACCTCTCTCCACGGAAGCGATTCTCACCTCATCCCAAGACACTTTTTTCGCCTATATATATATGTACATTGTCAGTCTCAGCTCTCTCTCTCTCTCTCTCTCTCTTCAGCTGGGCATCCAGCCATTGTTTCACACCTTCAAAATCCTGCATACGCACTGCCACATCTCGGCTCATCCAATCCGAGACCCCTGTCGCAATGTTGTCAAAAATAGCGCTCGGAACAAATCGCCCGGACAACCATGTGGAACCCACACATCGTCATTGCCTGCCACGCAGCAGGGTCGCAGCGACGGCAGTGGCCTGTGGCAGTAAATATGGGGTGACATGCGTTATGTAACGGCAAGATTTGAGTGAAAGTTCAAATCTGAAGTGTCTGCCATACAACCTAACCTGCCTTTTACTTCTTCTCTCTCCAACTACCCAATCACACTGAAACCAAAACGACAAGGCCTTACTTTTCCGTCTCAACCAAAACCTCTAAATCCTCTGTCTACTGAGAACCCAGAGGTGAATAGTTCCCCAGCTACGTTTTCTTCTCAACACAGGACTTACTCGCTACCCAGTCTACACCACCTAAAAAAATGACTTCCATTGTCTCCTCTGTCGCCTCATCGGTCCTCTCCTCCACTGTCGCGAGCGCAACCCCATCTTCGTGCTCAACCGCCGACTTCACACGCTTCCCCACATCGGACGTTGCCTGCGCCGTCGGCAGCACACAGAGCATTGCCGCAAACACATCGTCAGTCTTGGATTCATGCTGCAAGTCCGCGCCGGTCGAGAGCTTCAACGGCGACTGCGGCTGGTACTGTCTCTCTGTAGGGCAGTCGGTTGCCGATTTGCAGTCGTGCTTCATGGAGGGGGGTGTCTCGCCGTCGAACATCTTCTGCAATAGCAATAACTCGGCGACGGCGACGGGTAAGCCGACGAAGACTGGTAGCTCGACCGGGGGGTCGAGTAGCCCTACGGGTACGTCGGGCGCGGGGGGCAGCAAGGGTGCTGCTGCTGCGGTGCTTGCGCCGCAAATGGTGAGCAAGGCTGGGCTGGGGATGCTGGCTATGGTTGTTGTTTCTGCTTGTGCGGGTACGTTCTTGTAGAGGGATGGATGGTTTGGAGGAGAGGAAGTTATGATTGAACGTTTTAGCATGCCTTGTCCATAGTTCTTTGTGTCGAAGTCGATGAAATGAAATTGCCTTTGCCTTGTATAAGTATTAGCTAAAAGAAAATGATATTGGATGGTTTCCTTGGGTTTTTCGCTTGCCCGCTGTTCCTACTCGAGCATTACAGGTCGCTGCAGGGCGAAAGGGATAAAAGACTTTGCTCACATGAAGCCGTATCTCGTTTGGCCAAGACGACCAGCGTCCATTCAGAACACGCTTCTCTTTTTCCCCACAAGTCTAGCACTTTTAGCTTGATACCATGACAAGATGGAAATTCAAAACTCGGTACGCAAACCAAAAGCTCCTGTTCGTGAGAGCCAAGAACGGATAGAAACCTAACACACTTCACTTCAATTCACTGTATTTCCTACACATCCCATGCCTGTCTTCAAGACATCATCGCCTTCCTCTTTTCTTTCGATCTATAATCTATCTATCTTTTAGCGTCGTGTCTCGAAATTATCTAGCGCATCTTCTGCATGTACGTCACTGCCGTAAAAGTTCCCATGCCCACATGTCCGTGAGGAAGTTGGAAAGCCTACGACTTGGAAACAAGGTCTAATATTTCACAAAAAAAAAGTATGCTAATAGCAGATACCTAATTCGTGCTTATAAGTGTCGCAGAAAAAAACTGCCACGCAAAAAGGAGGCCGAGAGACTTTGAAGAGAGGTGAATCGCCGGGGCATGTGCTGTATTTCGTGGGGAACCAATGCCCCGCTAGCAATGGGCTTGTCTGCTCATGGATGCTACAATTTATTGTGACACTTCTGACAGCTTTCAGTGCATTTGGAAAGAGAAGCTACGATTGGCTGGGGTTTTCGGTGATAATCCCCACATTCCGCTAGATCCGATGTACGAAGTAGGTATGTCGGGCGTTCAAGTTGCCGATTGTCGTCTCTGTGCTAGCAACTCTCTTGACTTTGCGATGAATACCATTGCTATTTAGACTTCTTTTGCTGCTTGCATCAAAAGGTTTTGGTGGGCAGATCCAAGGGGATGTGAAAAGATGTGCTAGAAAAGTTGATTGTTCATGTTTGGGATCCACGAGTGCTCGTAGTAGATGGACTAGCTCCTACTCTTGCTAACGGGCCTTGGTGTGGTGCCCGATGTGGAGTGAAGGTTCAGATCTACACAGCCAGTTCGCAACGCCGAAGGGCGATGGCTGTTGCGATGCTTGCTTGCTTGCTTGCATGCATGCAGCACTTGCTAAACGATGAGACGCAACTAGCTCTTTGAAGACGTCACCCAATCAAGAGAACAATAGGATAGAGATCCTCTCCGAATGCCCTGTGCCAAGTGGAATAACAGCGGCACGAAGACACGGCACAGACTCTATGCGGGGACGAAACAAATTGGTGGGGTATCTCAAAACTGTGGGGAAGCTGGGTAGGCGATAGGGTATTTGACTTTTCCATGTCTGGCATATAAAGCTGTATTCTTGCTCTCCCACTACTGTTCCGTATCCCTTTCACTTTCCATACTTGTACGACTCAAACGACTCTGCCATGGCGCCCACTTTGAGTATTCCCGTCTCAAATGGCTTGTCATTTGTTAAGCTTTGCTCTTTAGGAGCCATTACTCTTTTCATCTTCATCATAGTTATGCCCATTTTGAAGGCATTGCTGTCACCGTTACGAAAAATCCCAGGTCCTTTTCCTACACGCTTCACCCGTTTATGGGAAGCAACTTTTATACACAAACACGAATATGCGACCCACAATATTGCACTCCACGAGAAATACGGTACGTGCAGTCACACTCTTTTTCGGCCTGCTCCTGACGAGACAAGGGCCCATTGTTCGTCTTGGACCAAACAGATACAGTATCAACGACGCAGAAGCCGTCAAAACTATCCTTGGACACAAAGATGCAATGGTGAAATCTGAATTCTACTACCCGTTCGGTAGTCCAAAGCGGGATGAAGATAACATGTTTTCTACCAGAAGCATGGCTACGCATGCGAGGCTTCGACGTCCCGTCGCGCAACTATACTCAACAACGCATTTGCTCTCTTACGAACCTGCCGTGGACACTTGCAACACCATATTACTACGTAGTCTTGATCAGTACGCCAGAGAAGGCAGAGAAGTGGATGTGAGGCAGCTGATGCAGTTCTATGCGTTTGACGTCATTGGAGAAATCACAGTCGGCTCAAGATTTGGCCTTATGGAAGACGACGGCGACAAGAGTGGGATCATCGCAACCATTGGGAACGGCATGGCGTACGGTGCCACTATTGGTCTTGTCATGCCTGGATTCCACTGGTGGGTAGGAAAGATTACCAGTCTCTTGGGTATCAAGCCCGATTTTGATAAAATCGCCGACTTTGGAGACTTGCATCTCGAGAACCGTCTTTCGGGCAAGTCGAAGCCTCCCAGCGATCGGAGAGACTTTCTGGACATCATGCTACCCCTTGAACAGGCGGGCAAGGCAACAAGGAGAGATACGACAGGCGTGTGTTTGCAGAACATTGCAGCAGGGAGTGATACAACTGCCATTTCTCTCGCTTCTGTCATCGGATATCTGGCCATGAATCCATCCTGCCTCCATGCTCTCCGACAAGAGCTTGATGAGGCAACCCAGAGAGGTGAGCTCTCCGAGCCTGCCATGTTCAAGGAGACGCAGAAGTTGCCATACCTCCAGGCAGTCATCTACGAAGCACTGCGCATGCACCCAGCAGTCGGTATGCCCCTCACCCGCGTTGTAGGTCAAAACGGCGCGCAAATTGCTGGTCAATTCTTCCCTCCAGGAACCGAAGTCGGAGTTAATCCATGGGTTATTCATAGGAATACCTCAATCTTTGGGCCAGACGCTGCACTGTTCCGACCAGAGCGTTGGCTCACCAAAAACCCACAAGAACGCGCTAATCTAGAGAAGAACTTCCTCGCGTTTGGTGCCGGATCGCGGACTTGCCTTGGGAAGAACATCAGTCTGTTGGAGATGTGCAAGGTTGTTCCTCAGTTGGTACGCAAGTTTGACTTTGAACTTTTAGTCAACAACGAGACTGGCCAAGGATATACTTGGGAAACAGCGTGGTTCACTCCTCAGAAGTTCCGTTGTCTAGTAAAGGCACGATCCGAGTAGATAAAGTTGTTTTAAGCTGGTATGTCCCACTTCTTGTGAGGGTATAAGAATTGCAGTATCATTCAAGGTTTTTATACATTCCGCTTTCCATGATTTGCAAACTATTTTTTTTAAAGAAAAAATTTCGAATTGCTTCATCTTGATCAGCAATTGAGTCAACAGACAGCATATTAGGGAGAATATGAAATTTTGTACTGATAGAAAAATATACCATTATCTTCACACTCAATGTCGCGGCTTCAATCAACTTCCTTCCAGTCTCCATAGCCTCAACTCCCTTTGCCTCAACTTTTACAACGACTCCAATAGTCCTTGCCAACCTGGCTTCTTGGCCTGCTCTTCTATCTGCCTCTCAAACTCTGCTTGCTATGTGATTGTGGATGAACACAAGACGCAGGAGGAGTGATGGGCTGTTTTGCAGATCATGGATGCTGGTTAGGTAGAAGTGCATAAGATCCACCTCAGAAGTAACCTCTTTTGTGGAATGGAGAGATTTGAATAGGAAATATGGCTGCGAATACCTCACCGGAACGAAAAGACATTTTCTTGACATATTAGCTCTGGTTGGGAAACTCAAATTATTGAGATTTAGTGTTCACGGCGAAATCCACAAACTCAATGAAAAAATCAAATCGTTCAAATAAATTATATTGCCAAAAGTTGAAGGATATGTACAAGGATAACAAAAAAACACGCTATGCAGACATCCTCCGATTTTGCAGAGACAAAATCATCACATCATTTCATACTACCACAAGCTTACAGTGTCGATTTCTCGCCACCCAACTTCTTCCCTGTGACAGCGGAGAAGTACTGGTTGAGCGCATCTGCTGTTCCGCTGCCCTCCTCAAGCTTCACAACAACACCAACGTAACCGTCAGGTCGCACGACTACAACACCACCTGTCTCCTCGCTGAGACCCATTTTCGCGTGTCCAGACGCCTTAGCGTCCGGAACACGCTGGTCCCATACGTCATCGGCGTAGATGTGGTCTGCGTAGCGCGCGAAAATTTCGGGCAATTGCTCGTCAATGAAGATCTTGTTGCGGGGTGCATTGAAAATGAGGTTAAAGGTGTAGAGATTGCTGTGGGGGTTGTGACGCTCGTGGTAGCGATCAACCGTCTTAATATCTTGATGTTGGAAGGCAGTGAAGAAGGATGTTGGCGAGGATAGGTTTGTTGCGAGATCCTTGACCGCCGTTGTTGTCTTGGAAAGCGCGCCACCAAAGACATATATCCTGTAGGATCCGTTCAATGGGACTTCCTGCTCAAGGTGCACAACGTTAGCGTCAACAACGCGTGTCACCGTCGCGTTGGTAAGAATATAACCGCTGCGCTGAGTAGTGCCGTTATCCTTGGACAGAATCAGTGGGTGTTGTGCGGGATGCTCTGGACCCCAGTTTATTTGGTTAGGGTTGTATGCCACGCCGAAACCAGATGTAAATTCACAGGATGCCTTGAATGTCTTCATGAACTCATTGTCGGCTGCTGCCTCGCTGTGCGCGCCGGCGACTTCGCCTGCAGATGGAATACGAGTAGAGAAGAGTTTGGCGTAGCGGGCATCAAAGTCGAGAAGCGTCTCAGCGATAAGCTTGCGCTCAGACTCGTAGGTGGATAGAAGCGAGCGGGATGCGAAGCCAGATTCAACGTGGTGGATCTTCCATGCGAGATTAACAGCATCGAGGAAAGCGGTGTTCATTCCTTGGCCAGCCTTCGGCGAATGTGTATGGCACACATCGCCGCCCATGAAAACGCGCTCGTCGAGGGTGTAGCGTTCGGCAATACCCTGGCCAATTGGATAGACGGAGTACCATTCAACACGGTCCCAGGTGATGGTGTACGGCTTCAAGATCGCTTGGGCCTGCTGTTGGACCTCCTCTGCAGTTTTTGTCTTGCGGGGATCCCAATCCTTATCTGTTGAAGAGGCGACTTGGATATACAATCGAACCATGTTGTTCTCGCGAGGAATGACCATGATGGAACCGGCATCAGAGTGGATTGTGCATTTCATCTTGAATCTGTTAGTCTACGAGAAAATGAGATCTCAAGAGGGTGGTTTCCTACCTTGATATCAGGAAAGTTTGTCCGTACAACGCCGTCCATGACGCCCCAGACGTGCGCAATGGGGTTCTTGTAGATCATCTTCACGCCCAACTTCTCTCGCACAAAACTCCTCGCGCCTTCTCCACTGAAAAGGTATTTTGCTCGGACAGTCTCTGTCTGCTCTCCGCTCACATGAGCCAAGTTGACCTCAATCGGGTATGTGGGGTCCTTTCCATCATTCTTGAAACCAGTGATAGTCCAAGATCGTTGAAGTTTTGTCCCGCTCTTCTCAATGTCGTCAATGAATACACGTTCAATCAAGCCTTGGTGTAGCAGCGTTGTGAATGGGTAGCGTGCATCGATGAACTTGGGGCAACTAGCCCATGTCCCTGTTTGAACAATGCCCTTTGCTGCTGGGTCCCAGAACGCGACTTCGTACACCTTCGCAGGTTCATGCGCCATAATTTGGCGCTTCAGGCCCATGTTGCGCAAAAGTTCTAGCGACCGAGGTTGGATTCCATCCGCACGTCCTGTGGGTGTTGGCTCTGCGCGGTTATCGACGTGCTTGATCTTGTAACCCCATCGTGCAAGACACGATGCAAAGCAAAGACCGACTGGCCCCGCGCCGATAATGACGACGTCGTAATTTTCCACCGCCATGTTGTGTGATGTGAAATCAGAGAGGAGGAAAGATAGTCAACACAAAGCCCGCGATGAACAACGCCGACTTGTAGAATGAATTGATGAATGTACAGAATAAACTAGCGACCGAAGTAACGGCGATGAGACGCCTTCTTAAGGGCTCTGTGACGTCTCCACCAGAGCTGGACATGATGGCCATGGCAAGGCAATGCGGGATTGGATAATGGTCGGCAGCATAAATCGGATGCCGTTGGCGTCAAGGCGGGAATCCAAGGATGCGGGGGCGGAACTGCTGAACGGCAATAAAGAACCAGGATTGCCCCATCCGATAGCTCCCTGACGAATCATGTGAGCTTGGCTAAGGAGTGGGATAGCGCAAGAAACTCGGAGGCTGACAAAATGTGTCTAAGCTACTTCTTGGAGAGGTCTTAGCGCCCCCACATCCCGGCATTACGTCTGCCGTATATGCTTCCCATGAGAATATTCGTGTCCACTCTTGCGTGTGCTTTCTTTGCGGATGCAATAGACGGGTGGACTCCTTGAAAACTTTAGCAAGAGTGGTGAGAGTTTCCTAAACATCCGTAAAGCACCTCCGGACAATCATCATGCAACATCTGCGGCTAACTGGTGCTGATCGAGATTGTGATGATGACCGATTATTCCCGGTCTTGGTGTCAGAAAATAGACTTGACTAGTGAGGAGAGGTGATTCATATGTAATTATTTCTTTACACACGCAGCCATTAACAGTAGCCCGCTCTCATACAATGTCTCAAACGTCACCAACCTCAAGGCCGAGAGTTCACCGAAGACCTCTTGCCGTGGCAGATTGCAGGCAGATGAGGATTGTATTGACTGAGTGAGGTACAATCTGGATGTTATATCCAGTTGTGCTCACATCCAACAAGTACCTCCACTTATAATCAATCGAGGGAATCGAGTCGAGACATAAGATGATGCCCTCAAAGGATAGGCTCATGGTCTGTCTCATTCATCAAAAGAATGCCCATATCTCCTTCCTGTCACATCTTCCAAAAGATATGCAGGCAATGCCAAACTACAGATAAGAATACTACAGTGTCTGTAAATAGTTCAAGAGCAAAAATAATGGTCACTACGAGGGTCGAACTCGCGACCTTGGCGTTGCTAGCAGGAGCTATTAGCACCACGCTCTAACCAACTGAGCTAAGCGACCGGGTCAATGTTTTTTGATGTTGTGAAGTCAAAGACTACAGCACATATCCCTAGCTAGTGACATCCAAGGATTGTATCACCAGGTTTCCACTGCCTAAGTAAACACTTGGTAACTTTTCCGGTTTTCGAAGCAATTGGGTTGTCGATGGAGAAATCTGTGGAGGTAGCTCCAAGTCCAATTGAGCTGACGAGCTTGTAGCGTAGTAAGTAATAATGAGCGCTCAGCTGTGATGGGAATTCTAGCGCTGAGCGGATAGTGCTGAAGTGGATCCAGATTGAGTAATAGAATGCAGTACCTTTATTTGAAAGACCGCACATAACATTCATGTGTTGTCATCAGAAAGGAGTGAGACGCGACTTCGCGAGTTGTGGCTGGTGCGCGGTCCGCTTTCCCCCAACTTCCGAGTGACGTCCTGGCTCGACGCGTCAAGCATGTGAAAGCCGAACGTCGACACTTTACTCAATCCGCCCACATCAGACAACCAGTCGACATGCCATATCGCGGCCATGTCTGGAGTGGCAGCATTTCTGTGGAGCTTCTTGAGCTGCTTTTTTGAGGTGACTTTCTTCTGGCAGCGAGTACGTCGTCGATATCAGCTTTGTTGGACGTCTTTGGATAGAATGCTGACACGATCAAGAAACTGTGGACATGGTGGAGTCAGAAAAGTCGACGGGACCTACTCTTGGAGGCTCTTGCTGACGCGAGACTGTTTGAAGAATGGGAAGCTGCTGCGTATCACCTTGATGAATGTCTCGACTATGATTTGTGGTATGGTTCCGTTGTACTTCCTTTAGATGGTTGCATGTGTGCTGACGACTGGGGGTACAGGCGCCAGAATGCTACCAGCAAATACTACGACCACCGCCTCATCCATAACCGCTACACGGCTCTCCTTGAAGCCCTCGAAGACGACGACATTCTTGGCTTGGTTAATCTCCTTCGAAGCGGTCTCGTCCGTAATCTTGGAAACATAACCGCATCACGACTGTTTAATCGCGCATATGGTGGAACAAAGCTTCTTATTGAAGACTATGTCACCCAGGTCTCATACGCCATTGGATATCTTACGCAGTATCCTACGACAACAAGCTCGGACACTGGACTGACAAACCAGGCAAAGTTGGATGTTCTACACGATACAAGGCAGGCGTTTGGACGATCAGCACTTGTGTTGCAGGGTGGAGCCATCTTCGGGCTGTGCCATCTGGGCGTGGTCAAAGCACTACACCTACGCGGTCTGCTCCCACGTATTATCGCTGGGACCGCTACGGGCGCTCTCATTGCAGCATTGGTAGGAGTTCATACCGAAGACGAGCTGCTAGATTTTTTGTCTGGAAAAAACATTGACCTGACAGCTTTCACCAACCGACCCTATCGCCACGGCACTGGAAAGAGTAGGTGGTTAGAGACATTTCAGCGGCGCGTGAAGCGATGGTGGAGAGAGGGTCATTTCCTCGATGTCAGTGTGCTGGAAAAGCTTCTGAGGGCCAATGTAGGAGACATGACATTCGAAGAAGCCTACACAAGAACAAAGAGAGTTCTCAACATCACTGTGACTACGAATAGCCGTGGGGGCGTACCGAATCTACTAAATTACCTCACTGCTCCAAATGTTGTATGTATTCCTTCTTTCTATATCAAGCTACACGTACTAACCCTCTCCAGCTTATATGGTCGGCCGCCCTCGCTTCCAACGCAACGACGTCGTCAACGCTCTACCGCCCTGTCATTTTGATGTGCAAGGATGAAAACAACAAGATTGTTCCTTGGTCTCCCGCATCAGATACCACATTCCGCCCCTGGACCCATGCCTCCTACTCCGACCGCAACTCCCCGCTCCACCGCATCGCCGAGCTCTTCAATGTAAACCACTTCATCGTCTCACAAGCGCGCCCCTACCTCGCGCCCTTTTTGCGTTCAGACATGCACCACCCAAACCCTCGACAAGACGGCCGCTGGCGCCTCAGCATGCCTATCCTCCGCCTCATCGTCTTGGAAGTCCAACACCGCCTGCAACAACTCGATGAACTCGGTTACTTGTCCCCCTCCATACGGCGTTTCTTGCTCGACGAGAACGTGCCAGGTGCGAGTCTGACGCTGGTACCGGAGCTCACTCCTGGTGACTTTTTCAAGTTGCTAGAGAATCCAACAAAGGAGGCAGTAGACTACTGGATTCGCAGGGGTGAGAGAAGTGTGTGGCCGGCAGTCACGGCGCTGAAGATTCGCTGCGCGATCGAGGTCGAGCTTGATCGGGGTTATCAGTTAGTAAGGAGGAGAAAGCCATATGATCCTGCGAGCGGTACAGGGTTGAGGAAGAGTGGAAGTCGAGGGGAAGTGAGATCATCGTATGGTGGAGAAGGGTATGGGGAGCGTGAGAAGGTGAGTAGAAAGGCGAGAGCGGCAAGTTTTGGTGGAAACGGTATTTGAAGGGAGGCAGGATCCGATACATTCATTTTTTTGTGCTACAACATACATTATCCATACATATTTGCTTTGCACAAACTTGGCATACATTGCAATTCAACAAGGTCAATTTGTACCGGCAAAAACAGCCAAATATGACATTGCACTCAAAACTTCTAAAGCAAAAACTACCAACATGATATCACAAAAACCAAAAGAGTTAAAACTCCAACAATTGTCGCCAATATGCGTGACTGTCACTTGCGTGTATTCTCGAAGCGAAACAGACCCCGCGAATGTAAAGTGAGGAAGACAGCCCCAGTTACCACACGAAGCAGGAGTAGTAGTAACAGCAGCAGCAACAGCCGGGAACGGATAATATAGAGGTCTAAACAAATGCGCAGAAGGGAGTGCTAAATAAAAGCAAGCGAGCCTACTAATTCTGGTACGAGTAAAATCCCTGTGCTTGATGCTGGGGAAAGTAATATGTGTTCGACATGTCCATGAACATGCTTTCTGAACCATCACTCGAAAATCCATTTCCCTGAGCTAGGTACTGGAGTTCCCCACCACCAGCAGACATGTTATTGATCTGCTCTAGACGGTTTATTTGTTCTGTCGTGCCATGTTGGTGCGCCGGATTAAATGTTGGTGCGGCCGAGGTAACGGATCCAGAATTCTGGACGGGGTGTGTGGATTGAGTGGCTCTTAGGTCAGATAAAGAATTGGTGCTAAACGGCACCGTACTATTCTGGTAGTTGTGGTTTGGAGAAGTGTAGGGCTGAGAATATGAGTTGTATGTATGAGTCGAGTCTGATTGAGAGGGGTGGGTTGGTAATTTAGGTCCATATGCTTGCGGGTAGTTATTGGCAGGAACGTACTGCTCGTGGACAGAGCTTGGAGTCACCATGTGGGTGGTGCCGTTTACTGGGGTGAACGAGGGCGAGAATGTAGACGAAGGAATAGGCTTGTGCTCGGGCACTGGTCCCCTTTCGCGCTTCGAGGTAGCATTAGAACCGATCACCACAGCTTGTTGGTTGGATTCTTGATCATGTTGTAGCACAATCACGGTTTTGCTGTAGCCCCTCAATTTCGACCTGTTGTTGTGAAAACTGCCAAACTCTTTCTGTGGCCTCTCAAAGAGTTCGAAGTAGTGTTTCAGTCCACCTCCGCTATCGCTGGCCGCGCTTTCAGGAGAGCCTCCGGCCGCCTTGTACTCTGCTCTGCTTTCGCGCCAAAATTCGTGCAGGTACTGTAGGTCACCGATCCACACACGCGCAATCTTGAATCGGGCCTCCATGCTGAGAATAATATTATTTGAAAGTTTCCATACGCTCTGCTGAAGTCGGGAATCCAAGGCACGGTCAGGGTCCATGCGTGGAAAGTTGTGACAATATAAGGCTATGCTTGTTAGTTGTGAGAGTACATCAGGAGCCATATTTACTCACCACACCACGCTACAATATAAGTGGTGAATCCTGCTATGGGTGTTTCCACTAGGACATTCAAAGTCTGACAGGATTGGAGAAGGTCGGCAAATCCCCTAGCAGCTCCAAAGCATTCCCGAGCTTGGTTGGCCCAATAGTCTGGCGATGGAGGAGAATCGACGATCAATGGTTCATCTAGCGGGCCCTGAGGTGCCAATAGTCGCCATGGGGCAAATGCCATGTACTCTCGGTAAAGAGATATAGTACATAGCGAGTACAGAGCGTGTATAAGGACGTAGTTCCTCCATGTTCTTGCATAAATGTGGTCTTCAGTGTTTTCGGGTGTGAGTTGAAGGTCACCAGGGAGAGCATCCTTGAGCCGTCTTTGGTCATTCTCAAGCTTCCTGAATGTAGAGTCATCGTCCCATGGGTTCTTTTCTCCTGAGCGCCTAGAAAAAAATCAACTTCACGGGTCGTCTAAAATTAAAATGCTCACACAACTTACCTTCTGCCTGGCGGAACACACCACTTCATGACTTTGGCAAAATGCTCGACTGCTTGAATATACCAACTGAGTTCTCCTTCGTGCTCTCCTACCTCCCATTTCACCTCGTCTACATGACTACCCGACCGGTGGCTTCGATGCATCCCATTTCGCTCTTCGTCTCGATGGATGCTCAAACGGTGCAGCTTCTCTCTTCGTTCTTGGTACTTTTCGTTGTCTTCACCAAGAAATCTTGTTCTGACTTTCTGGCCATGGTTGAAGGCCTTATCACTACAGGGTAACTGTATCCTTTGCAAGTCTTCCAAGTTTAGCATTTGTGGTCGATCTTTTCCACAACTCAAATAGCGATCCATGATGAAGCAGCTCCAGAACGTGCGCCGTTTGATTTCTCTTTTGATGAATTGGTCCTTTTCAGAGAACTTATCCTCTGCGTCCTTGGCTCCAGTTTCCATTATGTCATCCAAGTCAGCATCGTACTGATAGCCGAGAGCTTGCGCGCAACTGATGGCAGTTCGAATCTTGACCCAACCTTTTCTGTTCTCCACCTCATTCCACTCATGAAACCCTAGCATAAGAAGGGCCTGTGTCTTCTCTAACGATGGTTCACCAGGGAAGTCATAAGCCATCTGTCGGCGAGTGGCTTCTGCATAAAACTCAGATGTAGCAGAAGGGCTGCCCATCTGCGACATGAGTTCAGGATGAAAACGAGCAGTTTGAGTAAGAAAAGCCAGAAGTAAGGGTACGTGTGGAGGTCGTGTCGATACGGGAGACTCGGCCTTGAATCCGGGAGGGGGGACCACAATTGGGTGTTGCAGAGAACTCAAGAACGTCCTTTTGTGTAAAAAGGGGAAGTCAGTGGCAAAATGCTTTTCGTAAATTTCATACTGATACTTGTGAGCAATATACGCAAAGAAGAACGGTGCGTATTTACAAGCTCTTTCCAGACTGTCGGGGTAAGCAATGGAGACTCGAGCGCATCAGCAAATGTTCCCAACCCCTCCTTGGAGCCAGTGATTGCACTTGTTGTGGGTGCCAAAGGTTTCTTGCGCTTCTTCGGCGGTCCCTAGGAACGACATTATTAGCCCATGACTTCAAGCTATGAAAGCGACGCAAACTTAAAGGCTTTGAATTTAGATTCGCGAGGCTGCGTTTTCAAGACAATACCACCTTTACTCATACGATGCCAAGACAGGGTGAAAGTTAGAGCCCAGGCCGTAGGCCACAGCCATAAGCACAGCAAATGCGCGACTGAGATTGAGCAAGCTTACATCATGTTCGGCAGTGTTGCTGAGGCTCTCACGCCGCGGTAAGCTGCCATTACTCATGACCGTCGGCGAGGGATATATGCACTCCTTTCCTGAAGCTGCACAACTTAAGCAGGTGCTGCCAAGGCCCTTGTTGTCGCATTTGGTCTTGCTCTTTCGACATTTGATACACGCGATAGATGACCGCATTCTGGAAGATTCAGGCCGCCGTCCCGTGACCTCTGTACCACCATTAACAACAAGGGAACCTGGGGTCTGCAACGGAGATGCCTCGATTGTGGACGGCGAAGCCTGGGTCAAAGGAGATAGCTGTTGCGCCGCAGGTGACGGCGGTCGGTGTAGCAATTGATGCACCCCAGACATCCGCGGTGCACTATCTCCAGCGGGAGAAAGCGCGCCAGCGGCGCCCAATCCTGTGAAGGGGTTAATTTTGGCGGCTTTTCTGGGCGTCGCAAATTCCTCGACAGGCTTCTGCAGTCTTTCAATGATACGATGAGCGTCGCGCTCTAGGACAAACGTTTCCTTGCGGGATGCTGAGATGCGGGCCGGCGAGGCAAAAGTGACGGACGGTTGGATGTGCCGATAACGTTAATTTGCGGAGAAGCGACTTCCAAGGCCGTCGAAAATCACCCAGAGCGCAGAAGGTGCTCCGTGTTGCGCTGGCCTCACCCCACGAATGTGCGGCTTGCTGACACTCGGATTTGTGCAACACAAATCATCGAAACACCGATGCGCGCACAGGTTGGGTCTTAACGTATTTCATGCGGGTGACCAATTCGAGCCGAAAAAGTTAGCGTTGAGCCAACCCTCCTTGCATATGCACATGTTCGACAGAATGCACACGACAGCCACCTCATCGCCAAAGCTACTAACAATCGCTGTTACGTGCACTCCTTAAAGTGTATTAGGAAAGGCCTATCCCATCCCCCCGCCCTTTGGACAAGCAGCCTCGTTCTGCTACAGCCAGTAATTGCCAGTCGTGACCCTGTTTGTCGGCATGTTTATATGAACTGCCATTAGCGGCGGCATTAACCAGCGGCCCGGAAGTCGCAGCTCCACCCAAACCACTCCACACTCTACTTTGTCAAGATGTGAGATTTCACGCTCGAAAGAATATTTGCGGACACGTAGGCTGGGTATGGACAGGGTGTATGCAACAATAAGGTGTCACAAGTTTGGCAAATATCCAATTGTTGTAATCGGAAATTGGCTCTCCTCAGCCTAGGGTCATAAACCACAGTGATCTCGGAGTGCTTCTAGCCGCGCTGTCGGTGGCTCTGAAAGGTTAAAACTCCTAGATAGTTTGTCGTTCGCCAGCTCATCCAGCACATGAGCTCGTTACCGTACAAGCGTAGTGCGGGGTTCCAGGCATGGCAGTATAGTCCTCATCCAGTGTATGATACAAGATTCTGCACATGTCCGTCATTCGATCAAGCAGGACGTGCATACTTGTGAAGATCCTGCAGGGAGAGACGAGCTTCATGGAGATGACCAATCAGGGGGGGTGTTTGCTTTGTCCAGCTGGGAGCATTGCCTAAATTGGTACCCACTTCCATAAGAAATTCTAGGCAAAAGAACTCTAAGCGCTCAGACTCCGTGTCTCCGTTGATAAGATTTTATGCTGTGAGACGCATGAAAAAGAGCCGCAGAAATATTGTCCTGCAGCCTTATCGCAAGCATTATTTTCCACCGCATTGGTACTGTAATGAGAGATCTGTATTGCTTGTGGATATGTGTGTGCCCTAAAATGGATACTTTTCTGAAAGGCTTGAAGTGATTCAAATTAAAAGACTGGATTTCTTACTGTCGTTAGCAAGATCATATATATATGGGGAACAACAAGATACGCGCTCTGAGGTCTCCAACTGTATTTGCGTCCTATGTAGAAGTCACATCATACGTTGAGATGTCGCGTCTAGAGTGCAATTGCTTATGTCGGTACCGAAGCTTTCATTGATGACCGAGCGGCCTTAGATATTACTGATTTGCCAGTGAACAATATCCTGGCTGTGTTAATAAACTTGGCGATATATGCTATTGTTTGATCAGAGCAGACTGAGGGATCCAGGGCCATGACACAGTTCAGGGTCGACCGTTCCAGAGCTCCACGACCACCCTCAAGTCGATAGCAAGTGGAGCTTAAAAAAATATAAATTTCAATGACGGGAATTAGGAGGGTGTGGGAGCTTTGCTAAGATGCATGAACAGCCAGCAACAGTATCCAACGGTCTGAAACACATGGCACCACAACACTGTGTGACAGTCCTGGGAGGGCGGGAGAAGTGATACTGTTTGGTGCCTGTCTTTACTCCTGTCATCACTTTCAAGTGCCGCCCAGAAATATCTGCCAAACAAGTAAGACTTTTATCCTTAGGGTACTGGGCTATGACGATGAAGCCCCGCTTGACAATAAACATATTTGGGGTGTTTACTCGAACCTATCGAGTGCAACGTTGACCAGATGGCGTGCCAGACAGCTTGTATGCTCCTTTTAATGGTGCTTTGCCTGAGCTGGATTGCCAATAGCATACAAGAGACAGGGGACTGGCAGTTACCGATGAGGCTGGGATGCGTCTTGTCGAGTGCTCTGATACCACGCAGAGCAGAGGCGGCAGTTCCATATTGATCGGACTGGTGAAACACCAGGCGATGAGATTGGCAAGAAGCATGGTCTCAGAGGCGTTTGTCTAGACTGGCTGGCCAGGCATCGTGGTGCAAGGTGTGGATTGCAGCGGGTGGTGCAAGCGGGAGGACGTGCCTGGCGGGCCTTGGGCCTTCACATGTTGTCGTGCCTGTCAACGAGCCGTTGAATGTGGTAATCGGTGAGTGTCCTGCCATGGACAGAGACGCATGTTGGCAGTTGATAAGGAACTATACAGGCCATATCACCAGAACACTGGGGAGTGTGTGCCACAGAGGCAGTTGACAGTTGGCTGTAAATTGTAGGCTGTAGACGGTAGACTATAGACTAGGCATTTTGGAGACAGCCTGATCAACCCCACTAACGCCTGCGCTCGTCATGCCCGGCCTTGTCCTTGTCCTTGTCCTCGACGCACACGTCGCCCGCCGCTGACCCAGACACGACGTCCAGCGACAAACGCAGGCTTTGTAGCTAGCCCTTCCCGTCAGGCGTCACTGCACGAGCAGGGAGATTGTGGGGCGGTCCGCTCAGTCACGTTCCCGCAGAGGCAGACAGCTGAATCGCCGTCGACGCACCCGCTAGCTTTTGACGACCACCCACGAGCGTCTGCCCGCTGCCGTCATTGCCATCGTCGTTCGCCCGGCGCCACAGCACAAGTCCGCGCCATACTCGCCCAGGGACGTCGCGGCGAGGCTCCCCGCACACAGCATTCGACAGCATCCCACTGCACGCCCGCTGCCCACCGCCCGCCTGCTTGGGCGTCGACGCACCCGCCTCGCAGCCTGCGGCCTTTGTCCCGGCACACCACCTCTCCGTCGGCGGAGAACCGCAACCCACGTCTTCTTCGCCGAGCCCCTAGACGCCCGCCGCCACCATGTCGAGCGTCGACCAGACCGTTGCCAATGTGCAGCACAAGATTGACAGGGAAAAGGCCCTGATCAACGCCGCCAATGCCATGCGCCAGTCGACCAACAACCCCGCCGTGCTCTCGCGCCTCGACTCGCAGATCAAGGACGGCCGCCGCAACATCGACTACTTCGAGTCCAAGCTGCGCGACCTGCAGGTCCAGCGCACCTCGTCGGGCATCGAGAACATGAGCCTGCAGCCAGGTGCGTCGGCCTCGCGGAGCACCAACAACCCGCTGACTCCTCCCCCCAAAGATGGTTGGAACGGGTACAGCCCCCAAGATTCGGGGAGGCCAGGCGCGTCCCAGGACCCGTATTCGAACCTCGGCGGCGGCGATGGCCTGATGCCCCCGCGCGCTCCCTACACGGCAGCCCCCGGCGCGCCGAATAAGCGCCCCAACTACAGCAAGCTCGGTGCGTAAACATGAATCTGAGTGTGCGTGTTGCCACCCAGTTCTGACTAACTTTCCATAGACCTCATCAAGTATGACACAGAGCACCTTGGGCCCCGCATCCAGCTCATGCTGTCGCAGCTCGAGTTTAAGCTCAGTGTCGAGAAGCAGTACAAGGATGGCATTGAGAAGATGGTACGCTTGTACCAGATGGAGGGCGATCGCAAGAGCAAAGCCGATGCAGAAGCCAAGCGCATCGAGAGTAATCAGAAAATACAGCTGCTAAAGCAATCGCTGAAGCGCTATGAGGATCTGCACGTCGACATTGACGGAGCTGATGGCGGCGACGGTAAGCTCTATTGGTTTACGCGTTCGTGGCAGAGATGCTGACCACCATGTTTAGATGACAGTCTGAACATTCCTACTCAGAGAAAGCCCTTAAGCGGTCACCTGACCTTACGCATCCATGCTGTTGCGGACGTCGACCACGCAGCGACCGGTAGATTTAGCCGCGGCCCTGAGACCTTTGTTAACATCAAAGTCGAAGACTTGATAAAGGGACGCACCAAGCCATCCAGAAACGACCGTTGGACCGATGAAGTGCATGAGTTTGATATTGACAAGGCCAACGAAATCGAGATTACTGTTTACGACAAGACTGGCGATCACCTGCTTCCCATAGGCATGCTCTGGGTGCGCATTTCTGATGTCGCTGAGGAGATGCGCCGAAAGAAGATCGAGACGGAGCTCCAGAACTCTGGCTGGGTTGCTGCCGACAAAATGTCTGGCCACGCTGGTATTCAGCCCGACCTCCAGTTTCAGCCGCCTCCTGGCCAGAATAATGCCGGTGCCATGAAGCCTCCTGGAAGTGTGCAGCCTCAGACCGGACCCGTCATGATAGACGATTGGTTCTCACTAGAACCGGTTGGACGTATTCACCTCACTATGTCCTTTGGTAAGATCCTCTCACATTTTCTTCCTCTGCATTTACTAACAGTATCGAAGCCAAATACACGCACAACAAGCAAGCATTCGACGTTGGTCTCGGCCGAAAAGGTGCTGTTCGTCAACGCAAAGAAGAAGTGATTGAGCAGTATGGTCACAAGTTTGTGCAACAACAATTCTATAACATCATGCGCTGCGCCCTTTGCGGCGAGTTCCTCAAATACGCTGCTGGGATGCAGTGTTCTGACTGCAACTACACTTGCCACAAAAAGTGCTACACCAAGGTAGTTACCAAGTGTATCACGCAGTCAAACGCCGAGACCGATCCGGACGAAGCCAAGCTCAATCACCGAATTCCTCATCGATTCGAAACTTTCTCGAATATGGGCGCCAATTGGTGCTGCCATTGCGGCTACGTTCTTCCTCTTGGTCGAAAACAGACCAAGAAGTGTACAGGTACGTGACTGAGCTCGTGTTTACAACAATAATGTCATTAACAATGTGTAGAATGTGGAAGCACTTGTCATGCTCACTGTGTCCATTTCGTGCCCGACTTTTGTGGCATGTCTATGGAAGTAGCTAACCAGGCTCTGATCGAAATAAAGAAGACAAGAAAAGCACAATCAGCAACGGGTTCAACCATGTCTACACGCACGTTGCGACCAGCCCCGGCAACGAAACCATTGCCCTCTCCTTCACAACCAAATTACCCGCCTCCTGGGCAAGAGTCACAATACGGCACTCCACCTGCCCCGTCACACCAGCACTCATATTCGACATCTGCGTCCTCGATAGACCCAGCACGTACCTCATTTTCGACGTCGAGCTCGAACACCACGCCTACTTCGCCCACCTCGCCACGACCTGCTGCAGGTCCACGTCAAACTTCTCAGCCAGCGTCTTTGGCTGCTGCCAAGACTGCGATGAGCAAGACTCCTACTGCTCCGGCATACCAGCGTGCTCAGTCTGAGTATCCGCAAGGCCGAAGGACTTCGAGCGGCCAGCCGCAGGATCAGCACTTGCCCCAACAGCAAGCATCCCAACATGCCAAATACAATCCAGAAGACTATGCTAACATTCCAAGCTATCCACCATCTCACCAGTCGGCGCCAGTGCCGTACCCGCAGAAGCAATCCGGTCCTCTTCCTCAACCACCACCACAGACTCAACCTCAGCAGCAGCCCCAGCATCAGCCACAATACCAGCCGCAACCGCCTCCTCAACAACCTGAGGTGAAGAAGCAACAGCCACCGCTACAGCAGCAGCCGCCGCCACAACAACAACAACAACAACAAGTGCAGCCACAACAGACAATCCCTACACAAGCTCCACCGAATAAAGTCACTCCTTCAGCAAATACACAGGGTACTGGGAGGAGAATCGGGCTGGATCACTTCAACTTTCTGGCAGTGCTTGGCAAGGGAAACTTCGGAAAAGTCATGTTGGCAGAGACCAAGAGCACAAAGCAGCTATACGCCATCAAGGTCTTGAAGAAGGAATTCATCATTGAAAATGACGAGGTTGAAAGCACGCGATCAGAAAAGAGAGTGTTCTTGATTGCGAACAAGGAGCGACATCCTTTTCTGCTGAACTTGCACGCTTGTTTCCAGACAGAAACTCGCGTGTACTTTGTCATGGAATACATAAGCGGTGGAGATTTGATGTTACACATCCAGAGGGGCCAGTTCGGAACCAAACGAGCCCAGTAAGTTGTGATTTCAATTGGTACAGACAAAGCTAACCCTGAATTAGGTTTTATGCAGCCGAAGTCTGCCTTGCGCTCAAGTATTTCCATGAAAATGGTGTCATTTATCGAGATCTAAAGTTGGATAATATTTTGCTCACAATGGATGGGCACATCAAAATTGCAGATTTCGGTTTGTGTAAAGAAGAGATGTGGTATGGATCAACTACGAGCACGTTCTGTGGAACACCTGAGTTTATGGCACCAGAGGTAAGTTTTCTTGCGTCACAATGGAAGTCTTGTTGCTGATATGGCGTGAACAGATCCTTCTGGATAAGAAATACGGCCGTGCTGTCGACTGGTGGGCGTTTGGTGTTCTGATCTACCAGATGCTTCTCCAGCAGTCACCGTTCCGTGGTGAAGACGAGGATGAGATCTACGACGCCATTCTAGCCGACGAACCTCTCTACCCCATTCATATGCCCCGCGACTCGGTTTCCATTCTCCAAAAATTGCTCACGCGTGAGCCTGAGCAAAGACTTGGATCTGGTCCTACAGACGCCCAAGAGATCATGTCTCATGCTTTCTTCAAGAGCACCAACTGGGATGATATTTACCACAAGCGAGTGCCCGCTCCTTTCATCCCGCAGATCACCAGTCCTACAGATACCAGTAACTTTGACACGGAATTCACAAGTGTAACGCCGGTTCTTACGCCTGTGCAGTCTGGTACGTGCATTGCTTTACTCCTGCCAAGAGGAATATCTGCTAACCAAATCCATAGTGCTTTCGCAAGCTATGCAAGAAGAATTCCGTGGCTTCTCCTACTCTGCCGACTTCAACTAATCATGCTGGCCGCCTTCTATTAGGATACCCTGGGCTTCTTTGGGCCTTGTTTTGGCATGTAGCCGAGTAAATAACGGATCATGAGTATGGAATCGGTATTTGGGTTTATCTTGCAAAGCATGCTAACCTGCAGCTTTCCTTTGAAGAAAATGGCATACGAGACGACTGGGCTTGATTGGCAATGGATGCGTATGGCGACTGGAGAGGGATTCTGAAAGTGTCAAATATTATCAATGTGTGTGTGTAAAGTGAGTGGTTTGTGTGATATAAGCTGGATATGATTGGTAGGACGGGCTTATGCGCAACCGTCGAATTGGGTGGAGGAGGGGGAAAGGGGGTTGGACGTGCGATGATCTCCATGGGTTGAAGGATAGAAGAAACAAAGCTTTGAAAATTTCCCCTCTTACACTTTTTTAATGTGTCCATTTTTTTTAGAAAAAAAATCTTCTCTTTCTTTCTTTCTTTCTTTCTTTCTTTCCTTCCTTCCCTTTCAATTCTTTCTTTGTTCATCTCTTCACAGTCTTCATCACAAAAGAGATGGGTTAATTGCATCTTAAGGTTCCCAATCTAAATTGTCTCGGTTGGTTGGAAAGCTATCCAGAAAGAAGAATGGATATATAGATAGATAGATGTAGATAGTCAGATGTCGTTATACATTGCGTTATCAGGGCAAGCAGAAGACTACACAAAAAAATCACTATGCCCCGCCGCCACTCCCATCACCCATAGAGACGCCCAAACACCAGGAGACGCAGCCTGCAACGAGGAAAACTCGGGCTGATTACTCTTTTGCATACAGGGCAGGGGGCGTGAAGATGCTTGGTTACAAGCAAGCTTCTGCACAACCACTTCCATTGCCGTTGTGGCAAAACGTGTGCCCCTGCCTTCAGCAAGTGAGGAAGAGGAAGAGGAGGAGGAGCTAGCTGCTGCACAAGCTTTTACAGCATTGTTCTGGCATTGAGTTTCCTGGTTCCCCACCCCTCCCCCCAACATGCTTTCCCTCTATTTCCTTCACCTCACCATGCCACGCCAATTTCAAGGAAGAGAGGGGGTTCAAGACACGATTCCCATGGCCGCCATACGCTCTTCTTCCTTTCTTGCTCGTGCCGCCTCTGTTTCTTTGCGCATCGCCTCGAGGTTCCAGACGTCGCCGTCGCCCTCGTCGTCGTCGTCGCTGTCGGCGTCGCTGTCGACCTGCCAGTCGCCCTTTTCGAAGAGAGCACGACCGGTAGCCTCCTTCATCTTCTTTGCCTCTTCCTCGGCCTGCTTCTTGTCCATGCGCTCCTTTTTCCATTTTGCAAACGTTTCGACGGTGACGGGGGTGAGGGTGCCGGTTAGCTTGTGGCGCTCGGATTCAAGGAAGTCTTCGAGGGTGAGGGTATTGAGGGGGGAGTTTGCCATGAGGGCTTTTTCGGCTGCGCGTTGTTCTTTGGTTTTGATTACGAAGCTGGGAGCTATTAGTTTTTTGCTGCATCTGTGTGGTGCGATGGTAGGAATTCATACCCAGGTGGTAGGGAGTGCTTGTACATGCACTTGTCACCGCCATTCGGACATACCCAGAACCATCCGTACTTCTGGTCCTCGATGGCTTGGATAAAGAACTTGCACACTTTGTCCGTTGTCGTCTTGGGGTTCCCGTGCTTGCTTAGGACGACCTGTCGCAGCTTCTCTTCATCCCAATCATCGATGTTGTCCTTCTTCTTCTGCTCCTCTTCCTCCTCCTCTTCCTTGTCGCGGTTGTCCGTGTACAAACTCCTCTTCTCTGTCTTGCGCTCGACGTTGAGGTCGTGGCTGAACTTGCACTTTTTTCCCTTTTCGCAGTTGCCCTTTTTGAAGAACTGACAGAGGATTGTCTTTGGATCGACGCCAAATGGCACCTTCTGGACCTGGACGGGCTTGAAGAGATCGGCGACTTCCTTGCGGGCCTGCTCTGCGGCGAGTTTCTCGCGCTCGCGTTGCTCCTTCTCGGCCTGCTTTTTCTTTTCTGCAGGCGAGCCGCCCGAAGCCTCGGTGGCCTTGATTGCCTTAATCTGCTTCTGAGCGGCGCCACCCTTTTTATTCTTCATGCCAAACGTCTTGTCGACGGCGACCTTCTTCACTTTTGGCATTTCGCCCTTGCCCTTTGGTGGCATGGTGGGTGGTTGTGGCGGGGTAAATGAGTGTGGTGTCTAAAATTCTCCCGTGGCCCGGAGTGTACGAGTGTGTGTGCGCCGTAATGCGATGTCTGGTGGCGTCAAGTGCTGGCTGGACTGGCTGTTCTGTGTGTGTCAAACTGAGAATGACGATGTGTGGGGTGGGTTTTAGTGGCGCAGGCGGGCGGCGGAGGGACTTTGGCATTGGACGCACGAGCCACCCAACTCAGGGCCGGAGCTCAAGGTGGCCTTGAGGACGCGCATTCCGCATTCCCCAGTCCCAGGAAACCCCCTAGACGACGCCCAGAACTGCTCTTTCCAGCTGCCGTACGTCCGTCTGCGCTGCTCTCTCTCCAATTGTCCCGCTCACCGTTGCACAGCAAGCCCCCGCCGTCTTCGTCTTCCCCAGTCTCACCCGCCTTACCACCAACGCGCTGCAGCCCCCAAGATGATATCAGACGCCCAGCTCTATTCGCTCGCCATCTTCCTCGGAAGCGCTGCCATGCTGCTCATCGTCTTGTACCACTTTCTCGAAGTCAACTCGGAAGAACACGCCGCGGCCAAGAAACCAAAAGCTGCAGCTGGCAAGGCCAAGATCTGAACACGTCCAACACGTGCCGTGCGACATGTGAAGCGCCTGTGTGCTGCTGGGAAAAACGGCTGGGAAGGAAGGATTGATACCATGCAAACCCAGACAGGCCCAAATGAACGATTGTTGTGGGAGGGAAGAATTGCATGGCATGGTGTTCTAGGCGCATAATGTATCATGCTTCATTGGGATCTGTTGCCATGTGGCAAGTCACTGGAATACTACTACATCTATATGGGTATCGAGTGTTGAATGTTTGAACGCCGGTTCCTGCCACCGTGGCTCTCATGTACTGTCCACCTGGTAAACAGCTTCTCTCATAATCGGATAATAGACCATTTCAGCGCCAGGTCTGAGTACCTTGTTAAGCTTGTCACCATGTCTAAACATTGGCTGTGTTCGGGTGTTTCCGGGGCACTCCCATTTTCTCCTTCCTGTGTCTTCTTAATCTTCAGCATCCACAAATACGCCCTCACTCTCGTCCTCGTCACTTAACCCTCTTCTGCGCTTGTCGTTGACAAGCGTTGCACCACCGCGATCCATGCCTGGCCCGCCCATTCGCTTCTTCTGTGAAACCAGGCGGTTCTGAAGATCACGGGCCTCCTGCTCTTGTATGGCTTTTAAGGGCCGACCACGACCATGAGGCGCTGGTGCGGGAGTAGAGACTGACGAATTACCCACTGCTAAGCGTTTGGGATCGACCTCGATGCGTGGTGTGACACGCCGACCTTGCGCATCACTCAGATAGGCATCAGAATCGTGAGTATCTAGCCACTTTGTCAAAATCTCACCGTTAATTGTCTTGGGTAGTATCCTCCTCACCAGAGAGGCCGCTAGCCGGTCCATCACCCAGCTGCCACGACAGAGGATCGAGATGGATTTTTTCAATGTGCTCCCGCCACGCCTTCTCGTTGGAGAAAAAGAGAGGTATGCGATGCTCAATCGTCGTGTTTGTCTTCGAGGCACTGCTAGTGACTTCCCTGGTACAGTCACCCCACAAGCACTCCAGAGTGTCACGAAGCGTCACCTTTCTATGCACCTTGAGAGCGTGCTTCTTGAGTGTTTGAAGATTGTGAAGCTCGGCGCTGCAGTTCTGCCATCTGCATCTATATGACTGGTGTTGCAGATTGCGGGGTGTGACGCCGGGTGAACGTGAATCGACGCGAATAGAACCATGTTCTCCATCAGTCCTCACATTACGGAGACCGCTTGGTTGTGCAGGCTCGTGTCGCACACGTGCATTTGCAGCAGGAGAGCCATGGATGGCCTTCCGCCAACCAACTGGACGGCCCTTCTTTTTAGGTAGAGGCTTCCCATCCTCTCCATAAACCAAGTCAGCGCGGAAAGCAGAGTATCCAACACCTGAAGTATGTGGAACACTCGAACTCATTAGCACAGGGTCAGATGGGCGATTTGGCGTAGTAGGTAGTGTCTGGTTTGGCAAGGATTGACGCGGTGGTCGACCGCGTCGCTTCTGTTTCGTGAATGGATTAATGGCCTGGGGTAGCGCTTGGACCCTTGCTTGAGCCCCACTCTCACCACCAGTCGTATGCAGCCGCGTTCTGTCCTCTTCATCCTCGTCATCTGCATCTTCCGTCAAGGCCTGAACGCTGCTTACAAAGTAACCCGGTGGAGGAGAACCGGGGTCGATCAAGTCCCATTTGATTGTGCTCAGGTCTGAGTCGTTCGTTATTTGAGGAATATTTTGTTTCAATATCTCCAAATGCTGGTTGAGCTGCCTCTCGCCTGGATACCTCCCACAAGCAAGGAGTACATCACGGGCGATTGTCGCGGGGTTGTATGTGTTGCGACGAAGCGCCTTCTTCCTATCGAGGGGCTGGACGATACTTCTATAACGTGGTTCGTTTTGGGGCAGATGTACTATATGGGTCGCTAGTTGCTGAACAGGGCGAGACGGAATAGCAGCTGTGGGGAAGTTGTTGACGGCTACATGATTGTTCCTGTTCACAGTATCGTTTACCCGGGGACGAGGTAGCCCGGATGATGTCGCACTCATATTCAGTTTCTTCAACGGTGGCCCTATGTCTTCATCATCTGAAAGTTGAGTCAGGTCAACCAAATCACTCAGGTTACGCTTCCTGGCTGCCTCTTCTTTGCTGGTAGGAATATTCAAGTCTGCCTTGACAGGTACCATCTCTACCACTGGAGCAGGTGGATCTGGAACAGAAGTATCGTCTAGGAACGTTTGGTACGAGGACCCAGGTGCTGGCGAAGTTGTCGCAGACGCGTGGCGTACATTTGCTGCAACAGGATTCTTCTTCAATTTGGCCACAGGCACTAGAGCGTCCTGTACACTGTTCACTTGTATTGTAGGCTGGGGTACTGTTCTGCGGGGCGCCGAATTGACATCTGGGACTGCACTGAGCAGAGTCTTCGCAAATGCAGCACGATCCAGCGTCAATCCCTTCTGTTCCAGCTGCTCACAAAGCTCAATGTAAGACGGGTTACTATCCAGTATACCGAGAATCTGAGAAGCATCAAGTGTATTATTAGGGTTTGACCCGTTAAGATATACTGTTGCCACATTCGCCAGTGATGTCTTCCTCTCAGGAGGCCAAATGGTGTTGCCACTGTGAGCAATTGCCTGAGCTCGTGGGCTCGCTGGTACAAGCTGAGTCGGAACAGGGGGTGCTAGCTTTGTGGAATTCGCCGCAATAGATTCTCTCGGAACAGTCTTCTTACTTTGGTTGGCTATTGGTGGGGCAGCAACTGTGACAGTTTGTGCAAGCTGCATGGTGGCAGGCTGGGGGGTCGACTTGGTCTGGACAACAGGGGATTTCATTGGCGCTTTTGCTCTCCTCTCCTCCTCCCATATACGCGCAAGAAGAGCGGGGTCTTTGTTGTTGAGTTCCCGCATCTTCGCCATCATGGCACGAATCTGTACTTCGAGTTCGTTAGGATCTTCGGTAGAGGCTTCCGAAGCCAGGATTGTCTCGGCTTTATTAGAGGACTGTCTCTCCGTCTTTTTCTTTGGCTCTGGCTGATTTAATGCAGTTTGTTCCTGTTGCTTATTTTCCTCTTGTTCTTGCCGTGTGCGCTCCTCTTCTCTTTTGCGTTCTTCGACTTGGCGAGCTTCCTCAGCCATTTTTTCCTCATCAGCACGCGCTGCATCTTCAAGTGCTTTTTTAGCACGTAATGCCTCCTGCTTACGTTGGTACTCCGGCCATGGATCATACACAGCCATGGGGTCTACCGTAGTCGTGTTCTGGGTGGTATCAGTTTCTGGGACATTAGGAACAGATACTAGAGAATCAACAGAAGCGGAATGTGGGGATATTGTCCGCCGATCGGCGTATCCGTACGAATTAGATACGCTGGCGTCTTGGTTCATACACAATACTTCTACACTTGGGAGTTGTCGGTGATTGTGGTCAATCTGATGTTGAGACTCAGTATTTGTAACGACGTCTCTGGTAGAACTGGGGAAAGCTACGGCAGTACGGCTATATTGAGAGTGCACACTACTCTCAGAGTGGTGCTGCTGCTGATTGTACACGTCTTGAGCCCGTTGCAAAGGATAACCTGCTTGCACCACTGGCAAAGGTAGCCCCCGACTCGTGGTCGTTTGAGTGCGGTATGTATTGACACTTCTTGGACGGGCCTGTGTCTGCTCGTATGAGAGTTGTGTAGAATGGGGCTGTTGCGTCTGCACTTGGGGCGTCGAGGTGTGGTTAGGCGTGTACGCAGTGTTGCTCATATTGCTCAGAACTTCAGCAACGCGACTGGTCATCTCTCGAGTAGTGGCGTAGTTGTTACCATCCCAGGAATTATTTTGATTTGTGCTATATCTGTTTCCTTGCGCGCTGTAAGCCTGTGTCGGATATGACATATAGTTTGTCGGCTCTGTAGTGGCTGTAGACGGCGATGGCTGGTACTGGCGTGACTGCTGCGAGGCGTGGTTCGAGGCAGGCGCAGTCTGGTACGCTGAATAGTTTTCCATAGAGCTTTGTTGGTAGGGATAGTTATACGCATTGTTGTAGTTGTCAACAGTCATACTGACAGGCCTCTGTCTGCGCTGTTGTATAGGCCAATGTGTCAGTCAACCCATGCGTCTGGTGAGCCAGTTCGTTAGGCTATGCTGCTTCGACTGCAAAAGCTTTCAAGAACGACTGCGTGTTCGATGAGAATGTATAACTATGTAGGTCGCGGGGTTTCTGAGCAAACAAGACATGAGGTGAGTGTAACAGGCTGCGCGTTACGCGTATCATCGATAGGATTGCAGGCATGATTTCACGTCGCGTTCGTCACGTCCATCTATATTTCACGTGACACTGACAGCCGGCGGTCGGCGAATCTCAACGATCCGCGCCAAGCACGCTAGGCAAAGCGAAGCTGCACACTTGTTCCCCCCAATATTGCAGACCCGCGACAACGAACTTTCCTCTACTAACCCGACAAACGTCAAATTCACAGCAACAATGACCAAGGTTCAGGCACAGGTCGCGAGCTCTCGCCGCAAATCGCGAAAGGCGCACTTCAGTGCGCCGAGTAGTGTGCGTCGGGTCATCATGAGCGTATGAAGAGACTTAGAACACCTTGGCTGGACATGTTCTAACAACCTTCAGGCGCCATTGAGTAAGGAGCTCCGCGAGAAGTACGGTGTGCGCAGCATTCCCGTCCGCAAGGATGTGAGTATCATTTATTCCCCTCTCGTCTGCCATGGCATGCTAAAACTTTGCAGGACGAGGTCACCATCGTGCGCGGCAGCAACAAGGGACGTGAGGGCAAGATCTCCACCGTCTACCGTCTCAAGTACTGCATCCACATCAACGGCAGTATGTTTGCTCGACAAACTCCTCATATGTGGTCTCGCTGACACAAAAACACAGTTGTTCGCGAGAAGAGCAACGGCCAATCCGTCCCCGTGCCCATCGCCCCCTCCAAGGTCGTCGTCACCAAGCTGAAGCTCGACAAGGACCGCGAGCAGATTCTGGAGCGCAAGGGTGCCGGTCGCGAGGCCGCCAAGAAGAAGAGGGAGGCATAAGCACTTTGTGCTTTGTTGAGTTGACGACACTTTCACGGCTTCATGCCTGGAGATATCGGCGCGGGCCGTCTCCTTCCTTTCGAGCGGACGGAATGCATATCATCGGCTCATACGTTTCTGGCATGCGATATGCGTATGAAAAAGTAGGGGCGTTTCACCGGCTTCTAGCTCGAACAATGGATTCGCCGTCATTCGGCCTTGTCGAAGTTTCTTTCGAAATGATACCACGAAGATTTTTGGAGTACGGCGAACAATGAGATTTGTTACTCCTGCTCCCCCTCGTGAGACGTGATGTGAATGAGTTTTCCCAAATTCCTCACGCTAGAATATCTACTCATCAACCGTCACTTATGGTTGCTTGCAGTTATACGACTAGCGAAGATTGATGCCAGATGGCTTATGCCATTGCTCGCCTGCAGACCGTCTTCGAGATGACAATGAAGAAGATGGTTTGATGGTGAGATACATTCCCAATCTCAGCCCTAGGATATTTGAAACCTGGCGTACTCACTAAGACTTATGCTTAGTTGATGAATATCGTTTGAACAATTCGCAATATGACGACCAATTTGGCTGATTGTGATTGCTTCAATGTTTTTTAATAGGCGCTTCGATCTTAACAGACTAATGAGATCTCTCCAAATATTAACTGCTTCTTTACTGTCAATTCCTATTTTTATCTCCACTCAGTGTGATCAGATGTGCTGAGCGTTATAGTAATATTATTTGTTCTTCTTCTGCCCGATGATACCATGCGTCAATGTTTGAGGCTATCATTCAACGTCTGAACAGTTCCCACTGACTTCTGGAGTAACTTGTAAACCCATCACTCCCGCTTTAGCAAGTTGGGTCTTCGATAGAGAGCGACGTATACAATGTTCTTAGCCTACTGCTACGCTGGTGCTGTTTGTGGTTTGAGAAATCGAAGCGAGCAGCTCACAAGAAACGTAGTTGTACAAATATCACGGGAAATTTATCAAGACGCCGCATGAGATCCTCTAGATTTGTAAAGTACAAAAATACATTGCATACGCGTTCCTCCCTGATGCCATGGTCTTGGCATACGATCTTCCCGCTGCGTCGTAAGCGGTACTAATCACGATCCTCCTTCAACTTCGTCTCATCAACGACGCTCATTCTGGGTCTGCTCTAAATGCCTAGGTCTCTTGATTTTGTCTGGAAACCCTCGAGCATACCTTCGTTTGCTGTGCTTACCGTGTTTGCGAGTTCAGTATCATCTCATTTTCCTCCGTCGTCAAGATACGTTTCTTGATCAAAAGACAACGGATTTGTGTAGGAAGAGGCGGAATCAGTTTCGGTTGTCCGGTATTCGAATCTAGACGCTTTTGGTGAGATTTAAAGAATTTGAAGTTAGCAGCAATGGCTCCGCCGTTAATTGTGCGCAATTTGACGTCCACTCTCATCACGATTAAACGCGTTGAGCAGTTCGAAGATCCAAATACACTACAATCCAAGGCCAGTGGTCATTTTTCGGGATTAAATAATACTACGCCAGCTGTTCCATCGGCTCCTCAACTTGGCGAACATGCAAATTCATTTCAACATCGAGATCTGGATATTGCATTAGCACCTTTCGAGTCGTATGCTTTGAGCCACACAAAACCTGAGCAAGACAAAGAAGACACTACAGTATTAAATACAACACTGCGACTCACAATAGAAACTTCAGACGGCGATCGATATCGCATCGACACGAATCCATCTTACACACAAAAGTCCTCCCAGTCGTTCATACCATTATCACCAAAACCATTGGCAAGTTACACAGCGTTGTTCCACCCTTCGAAACCTACGGCTCACCTCACCATTCACACCAATCACCTACAAGATTACCAGAAGTGGATGTCCAAACTCCCAGACACGCTTCCCCTTTCAGCACTCAGTATTCCAGGAACGCATAACTCGCACACATACTACCGCGCACTGCCCTCTGTCCGATGTCAAGTCGTCGACGTCCAAACACAACTGGAGAATGGCATTCGATTCCTCGACATCCGTGTTCAGCCAGCACACACGACAGACACTAGCAAAAAAGACCTGTACCTTGTCCATGGCGCCTTCCCCGTCAGTTTCACAGGCGCCAAGCACCTTGCTCCCATTCTCCGCACATGCTACACCTTTCTTGCCATCAACCCCAGCGAAACAATCCTCATCTCTCTGAAGCGAGAAGGCACAGGCTCCGCAACCGACGCCCACCTCGCCCAGGTCATACAGGAGCACTACATTGCCCCCAACGCCGATCGATGGCACACAGACACCTCAATCCCATACCTCGGTGCCGCAAGAGGAAAACTGGTTCTCGTGCGGCGCTACGAAACGTCCCCCGAGCAACAGGACACACCCACCGCAGCCGGTCTCGACGCAACAGCCTGGCCCTTTAACACATCGCACGCCCTGCTCCCCACAAACAACATCTGTATCCAAGACTACTGCGAAATCCTCGTCCCAGCCTCGATCACGCAAAAAGTCCAGTACGCAAATGAGCACCTCGTGCGCGCTGCAGAGGCCACGCACCACATCCCTGGGGTCAATACGGATGCAACGAACCCTGTGCCGCCAGGCCCGTTGTATTTGAATTTCCTCAGCGGGAGCAACTTCTGGAAGGTGGGGTGTTGGCCGGGGAAGATTGCGAAGGTGGTGAATCGGGAGATGGAGGAGTGGGTTTGTGGGGGGCATCATTTGGAGGGGCCGCTTGGGGTTGCGGAGGGGCGTCCGGAGAGGGTAGTGGATAGGGAGGGGTCTGGAGGTGGGGTTATGAGGGCGAAGAGTGGGGATGGGAGTACGGGGGTGGTGGTCATGGATAATGTTGGGGAAGGTGGGGACTGGGATTTGGTGCGGTTGATTATTGGGTTGAACATGGGTGTTTTGATGAAGATGCAGCAGAGTGGTGCGTAGAATAGAATGAGATTTAGAGAGAGATATACATACATAGAGAGAGAAAGAGAGAAAAAAAAAGAGAGATAGAAACTTGGGCATTTGGTAGTCTTCTTGTGCTTGCTATATTTACACGTACATGTATATCGTACAAAGATGACTCGACATGTCTGTCCACCAGGTATCATCTACTTCCCAATATTTGCAACACTGCTTCTAACTTGCTTGACCTCGTCCCTGACCATAGCACCGACGTCTACCGTCTTGCCCTCGACACCTCCCGACTCCAGCTTCTTTCCATGCCACCCCGTAGCTCTCAAATATCCTGCAACACCCATCCCGACCAGCATGCCGCCAAAATGACTCGCATGATCCTGCGTCGTCATCCTCCTTCTAAATGCCGTGTTGATCTCAACGATTACAAACGCCAAAAACAGCATCTTTGGCCAAAACGCCACCTCCTGGTCCTTAACAAACGGAATCTTAATCTTCTCCTGATCCGTCAACAGACAGTACAGCGCAGAGATACCCCAAATCGCCGCCGACGCACCGACTGAATGCGCTGCAATGTTCCCGCGGCCCAGATTCGCCCAGTACAGGCTGACCAGGGTGCCGACGGCGCCGGCACTGACGTATGTGCCGAGGAAGACACCGCGGCCGACGAGGTCGTGGCACACGGGTCCCACGAGACACAGCATCATCATGTTGCCGAGGAGATGCTCATACTGGACGTGGGAGAAGACGTTGAGGACGGATTGCACGGCGCGCGGGTAGCCGGGGACGTGCATGAAGTAGCGCGTCATGAGGGGCCAAAGGGGCATGATGCGCCAGGCGATTGCGACGGCGCCGTTAAGCAGGAGCAGCGTGCCAATTGTGGTGGTTGTGGGGGACAGGTCGGGGAAGAGGCGATAGGTCGGGGAGGGGGGCGTGTAGTAGTAGGCGAAGCCCCAGGACAGGAGGGCGGTGACGAGGACGAAGGCAGTCATAGGGTAGAGGCGTTGAGCCTGGGAGTCATTAGGTTTGTGGGGAGGAATGGGGACGAGAGACATACCAGAGTGGTCTTTGACAGCATTTCCTTCTCGTCCTTGAATCCGCTCTCGGATTTCTGCATGTACACCTGCATCTCCTCTTTCCGTCGGCTGATCTGTTCCCGCCCAAAGACATCAACGTACGTCGACTGTCCTGGCTTCATGAGCTGCGTGCCCGTCGGCGTGCGCACCCACTCTCCACTGGCGAGCTTCTCCTCCATCTCCCGCTCCTTGGCCTCCTTTTCCTCTGCCTTTTTGGTAATCTCGTCCAGGCGCTGCCTTCTCTTCTCCTCAATGTTGCGCTCAAACTGCGACTTGCCCACGTGCAGGATGCCAATCTTCTCGCCGTCGAGCTCCTGGCGCTGCCGCTCTTCCTCCTCCTTCTGCATCTTCTCGCGGAAGGCGCGAGCGGGGTCCTTGTACTTTGACTCGGTCTCAGGGTCGGCGAGCCAGAGCTCATAGGAGATGCGGTTGGCCTCCTTCTCGGCCCATTCCTGGGCAGCACGTGCTTCGTCGATGGGGTATTTTTCGCGCAGCCACTCGAGACCCTTGAGGGCAATGTCGCGGTTCACGTGCGTGTACTGCTTGCCCAGATTGTCGACGCCATAGTCTGCCAGCGAGCCGGCGGTGCGGCGGTGGTGCAGGATGCGCAGGACATTGTTGCCGTCGGTGGCGGAGAGCCGCCGCCCAAAGATCCTCTGTATCGTGTGTTCATTGACGCGGCCCTCGGGCAGCGGGCCTATCTGCACTGTGCGCTTCTGGTGCGGTGGGGTGGACGGGCTTTGTGGCGGGTCGATGACTTTGGCGCAGAGGCGGGAGGTGCGGCTGAAGGAGCGGCATTGAGGTCGTGGCTGTGGTTGTGATTGTGACTGTGGTTCTGACTGCGATTGCGGCCGTAGCAGAGAGAGGATGGGCGACCGTGAGGCGTGTTGGACGCGGGCAGACGAGTAAAGTCGCCGTGCAAGGGCAGTGCCCGCTGGCCGGAAAAGGGACATTATTACTGGGTGGCCCGCACCTGCTCACTCCAGGCGGTCGACTTCTGGCCGGCTAGTGGGAGACGCTTTCGATTGTTCGTATCCACCAGGGCAGGTGATACATGATGCGCGGGGCGTGTTGCGACAAGAGAGGCAGCTGCATGTCATGGCCAAAAAGTTCGGCTTCTCGGAGGTGAGCACGGACGGCCACCATTCACTCCCCCACTACTCTCTCACACGCACGTCTTGCTCGCTCGCCCACAATGCAACAATCACAACATGATGCGGATTTGGCCATCGTCACTATGTCGAGCCGCTGTCCGGCCAGGATAAAAAGAAGCAGGCTGATTGCATTCGGCCAACTACGTTTTCTCTGATCCAAAGCTGCGTGTACCCACGCGACCAAACCGGGGGCACACAAACGAGTGTTGCGAAAGCATCACTTGCACACCGCTTTTGGCTGCAAGGGGAGATATGTGACAATATCAGTGGGAGAGCGACACTGAACCCTTCACCAGTCCCACACACGATACTTGCAGTCAAGAAACATGTACATTGGTAAAGAAAACAAAAATTGCATCCCCAGCTGCCAATCCCCCTTGTCCATCCAATCCCTTTTCCTGCCATTTCATCCCGTCGTAATATCCTTTCACTCCTCCTCTGAAACCCGCTACCTACAACCTCTCCACCAAGTCCAGATACAAGAACCCCCCACAAAAAACATGAAACAAAAGTGCAAAAATATATATATAAAGTCCAGGAAGAAAAAGAAGACAACTACTCTTATCCAAGGTCTGTGGCAGTGTGCCATAGAACCATGAAAGGGAAGTGTCTCGAAAGGTAGTGGAGAATGATATGGGTATCGACAGTTCCGCCGTGAAGCGCATGGAGACAAATGTTCCAAGTCTTGATGTAGCAAAGTAATAGACCAACCACACTGGCCAAGATGATGATGATGATGAATGATCCCCTCGACCAACACCCAAATACAACGCTGATGATACTGATAATTCAGAGAAAAAAAAATGCTAGTCGCTCGGTAATGCAAATGATAGTACGAAGAGAATACAGATGCTATGAAAGTTACAAATACGGCCGTTAAGTTCGTCTCAATTGTGCTCAAAGCCATGACATGACCGTGTGTTGTTGCTGTGGTCTGGACAAGTCAAAAGAGTAGCTAGTCCCAGCCCACCTAAATCATAGGCGTGTCGACGGGCTGATAGTTCCCAACCTTGTAAACACCGGGTTGCAGTGTTTCAGGAGGCATATTGGCCCGGATTTCTTTGGGATGTCTGTAGAACGGTTGCTCGCCATCGATGGGGGAAACGACTTGTTCCATGGGCTGAGGCGGTGGTGGTGGAGGTGGGATTTTGCCAAAGTAAGAATCCGCATTACCACCCTCAATGGGCGAGCGGGTGTTGCCTATCCGAGGAAACGAGAACTCTGGCACACTTTCGTAGGGCGACACCTCGTTGCGCATGATTGGTGGCGACTTGTTGCGAGAGCGGCTGTTGCTGCGCATGCGGTCCGTCACTCTCTTAAATGTCAGCCCGAGGTTCTCGCTCACGCTCCCACGACCTCTACGGTGCGTAATGGGAGAGCTGGTGGCAGAGGCATTGGGTGAAAATTCTTGTTGCTTTTCGATTGGACTCCCCTCAATAGCAATGTTGATCATGCCAAGGCTGCTGCGGGGGCTGCCACCGTTGATGTTTAGAGGAGGAGGGGGCGGTGGCGGCGGAGTTGCAAGATGCTGCAACTCAGAGAGGAAATGAGGAGCACTGTCGTCTTGCTCAAGGATGACCACTTGACTCTCGTGGATTGTCTCAGCAATGCTGGCAGTAATAGGTGGTGGGCTGATGCGCTTGTAGTTGACTGGAGTCGAGACATCAGGCGCCGTGTTCATCCGTGTGTGTCCACGACTGCCACCGAGAGATGGCCGTCGGCTGACATTCGGATATGTAGGCGAGTGTTTTGGACTGGAGCCAGAGATGAATAGATCCTGTGGAGGAGCTGATGCAGAGCGAAAAAGATTGCTGGCCTGTCCGAAAGTAGTGGCCGGGAGCAGAGGCCCAAGGTTATCTTTGTGTGTATCCTCGTGCTGGTGCTGATGCTGCTGCTGCTGCTGCTGCTGCAGCATTTGTGAATGACTCTCTGGGATGGCCGGGACAGCAGGAATATCCTCCACCTCGTATGGATCAGCGGCCATGTACCGAGGATGGCGCATAGCTCGAGGGTTGGCTGGGAGGCCAATCGGAACAGATGAGGTCGAAGTCGCGCCAACCGGTGCTCTGTTTGTAGGTGAATACCTCTTTGAGATCTCGGGATCTGCAGTTTGACTTCGCTGAATAGGATCACGGTACGCAGAGAGCGAACTCAACATGTCATCAGTATGGGCACGCTCATACACGGCTGGTCGAAATGCCAAATCTCCTGGAAGGGGAATAACAGGCGCCGAGGGTCGTCGAGCGAGAGACTGTCTGCGTTCCTCCAACTCCCTGGCAGCAATCTCCTTCCTCGAACGCGTCATGGGCCGTAGCCGCGATTGACCAGAACGGCCCGAAGTCAACGAGTCGGGAGAGGCTTCTCTGAAGGTGACGCGTGATCGGCTGGATTCTCTGAGAGTAGGTGTAGGTTTTCGGCTTACGGAGCGGTCCCGTGGCACGCGGCGTTCAGAAGACAGCTCTCGTCGAGTACCTGCCCCATTCTCACTATTCTGACGGCTGGTGCTTCGGTAACGCGGTTGAGGTAGCTCAAAGGCATCAATGGTGCTAGGCCCCTCACGAGACATTGGCTGGGGGGATTCAGGAGAACGCACGGCACTGTCTCCACGTGTAGTGCTGCGTCCACGGTCTTCGGCTGGGCGCCGACTAGACGCTCGACTAGCACCCTTGCTTCGAGCACGCGGAGCACCCTCGGGCGATTCGGTACGACGTGCTGTCTTGGAAGAAGATCTGGTCTTGCTAGCCCCAAGTCTTGCACGGCTGCGGTTAGTACGGCTGCTTGCCACAGACTCCGTCACGACCGGGGAAGCGACATCGACTTTGTAAAACCGCTCATCATCAAATGTCTCGGTATTTGTTGCAGCTTCCCTCATAGTGGCGACGTGGATACCTGCGTCCTCAGGCGACATAGGCACAGGAGAAGATGGGGAACGTTTGGCTGGGCGAATGTATCGAACTCCTGACCTTCCACGGCTTTGAGATTCTTCGCGATTACGGCTGCTGGTTCGTTCTGTGCGTGATGCCGGTCTCTGCTCGGTTCTAGAATCAGCGCGTGTGCGAGCATGATGGTTGGCTTCCTCAAGACTACTAATATACTGGTCGATACTTCGTGCCTTCGCACTCTTGATGCTCGATCCTGTCAATGGCGGGCTTAGTCTGTGGGTATAACCCGTCTCTGGTCCTTGTTCTACAATTGTCTCATCCATCAGGAGGTGGAGATCTTGTCGGTTGCGGCTTCGGGAGCTGGTACGAGTCTCTGTTCTTTTCTCCTTGTAAATATCAAACACACCCACTGCTGGAGAAGGCAAGTGCTCTTTGTCTTTACTGGAGTCAAACGTTGCATCCGTGAGGGTAAACTCTCTCTGAGCGCTTGCAGAAGTAGCCCTACGATGGGCGAATGGAAGAGTTTCTGTCTCGCGACCGACATTATCGACAGCAGTCCTCGGGTGCGAATCTCCACGTTGACCCCGGTTGGGGATGGCAAGAGATGCGAGGTTCTCATTGTTTGTTGAAGTACGACTAGTGTCTGAACGAGATGGAAGGCGTTTCCTGTTATAAGAGCCAGGGGTCGCAGTCCTTGCAGACGATGGTTCTCGCGAGCCATCTCGAGCCGACCTTGTTCCCAACCAGGGGTGGCCACCGACAGATGGGCTGATGGCAGACTCTGCGATGGGTGTAACACCTGCGTTCATTGGGGTTTGTGCGTCATCCTCCTGAACAAGTTGCTTGGGCTGAGGCCCACGTGTGAAATCAGTGACAAGCTTGAGCGAAGCCATTCGGGTTGCAATCCTGCTGTTTCCTGCAATGGGAGGCGACAATGGTGGGCTGAGCTGAGTGCCGAGTAAGGCTTGCTTCTGAGCAGAGAAAACGGCATCCTGCGCGCGTGGAGAAAACCAAGGTTCAGTCGTCTCGAGTCCCATACAAGAGAAGCATCTGACAGCTAGCTCTGCTTTACCGCGAGAGACAGCAGCCTCTCCCCATTTCCTGACGAGAAACGATTGTCTCTGCCAGTCAGTGGGGAATATGAGAGAGGTAAGTAGAACCGATTCCATATAGTATTTTCGAGAGACATAGACTTCGATGGCGTCGTTGTGCTCTCCAAGGCCAAGAAGAATGGCCACGGCAGGGTGAATGTCGCCCTTCTCCAAGAGACGCTGAACAAACGCTTCGCCTACTTTCTTCTGTGAGCCTTGGCCCATGTTACTTAAAGCAAGCAACATCCAGTCAGAAGAAGTCATTGATTCAGATCCAGCCATAGATGCTAGCAAATCAGCACCCGAGTCGCCAAGCCACTTGGAAAGAAGCACAGCTGCTGCAGATCCAGGCTGATGACGTGCAACTATATTGGTCAGTGAACTGTCGATTGAGTAGACTATGTGGGACTTACGTTCGTCTCGGATCAGCTCTTCGATATCGTTGTCCCATCCGAAAACAACTCTCAACATGTTGTGTCGAAGATCGTTGGGCGTACGTTCAGGACCAAGATCCGAAGCCCGAAAAGGGACGTCGGTCAATCTTGCCTTTGTAAAGGGGAACAAATCCGTGTGCTGTGCACTTTGTGGTTTCTCAGGACTTCTCATCACTTCTCTCCGGAGCGCTGATGATTCGTATCGAGATGAAGTTGCCGATGATAGAGAGCGGATGGAGATGCTCTCTCTTGACGTGCCAGCGATGGAGGTTGTTCCGGACGAGAACACAGTACCAGAGGCGGCCCCTGAGCTTTTTGATGACCGTGCAGTACCATAGGACGGCTTGTCGTACCGGTAGCGTGGAGCGCGGCCGCTACCTGACGACCTCGAGCTCTGCGAGCCTCGACTGGACACTGGACTGAGAGGTCCAAGGCGATCACGACGCTCCTCTTCCAGTTGGTCCATCTCTTGTGCAATCTTCTGCAGCGGCGATATTGCAACAGCTTCACCTTCACTCTCAGACTCAACAAGCAGTTGTGGCGTTGACTTGACTGGGTGTGCTGTTAGAGGAGTCTCAATCTGTCTACTTTGCTCATCCAAAGAAATAGGGGGCGACGGAGGGGTGTTGGCAGGAGCGTGTTGGACATTGGCAACCATTAGTGCTGTACCGCTAGGAGTTACATCATACTGTTGGACGCTGAAGTTACGGCTCATAGTGAACAGGGTGGCAGTAGGGCCATAATTGCAGATGGCAGCGACGCCATCGACAGTTGGGATAGTCTCATACGACACTCGTTTAGTGCGCACATCCCAAGAGCAGGTTTGACTATTGGTGATGAGATGTCAGTGGATCGTGATCTAAGCGCCGGGCAGCCGCCACATGCAAGGCAGATCAACGTTCGGGAAGTTTGGTACGTACCCTTCAGTGTATTGGATGATTCGCCCATTCTTGGACCAAGCAAACCAGCAGGGCCCAGGCTCTCTTTGGTCTGATTTGTTGAGTACACGAATCACGCAAGGCGTGTCGCCCCCATGTGGGATCTTCGGAACACTCCACACTCTCAAATCTCCGTCAGACGTCTGAGCCGCCAACATCTCAGACTTCTGCTTCGATGACGAGCCATGCCATGCCAAGCCCGAGATAGGGGATGGAGACCTCGGGGTGGTAAGAGTGTGGAGAATGGTAAAGGAAGGCTGGAGAGTCGCGATTAAAATTGAGCCATTGAGATAGCTGGTGCCCAGTCAGATCAGGCTCGTGATTCGCATGCATGGGCTCAAGTGATACATACCCAATCGCAAATGTTCTGCAGTCTGCAGCCGGTGCCAGCGCGGTAATTGGGTCAAAAATGGTTCTCGCGGAGAGGTGTTCGGAAGTTGAAGGCTCAAACAGAATGATGTTGCCCTGCGCATTTCCTGGTTACAATGGTCAGAGATGTGGCGGCATGCGCCTGCAGCCGCACGGGAACTCACCAAAAGCAACGTTTCCGTTCTTCATCCATGTCGCAACTCGGATTTGCTCATACGATGCAAACCGTGCAACTTCATCGCCTGTAAAAAGGTCCCATACAATCGCAGTTGATCCCGCATCATAGCTCACGACCAGTCGGCCAGCTCCTCTTTCGCTGACATTGTCCACACTGATCCAGGACACATCCTCGCGGTGCCTTGTAAATCTTCTTTCTATGGCAAGGGTATCATGATGCACGCACAAAATCTCGTTCCGCTGAGCGTATAGCAAGAACGACGCAGTGGCAGCCGATGGCTCGAACGCGAACTCGTCGACGCTCGGAGTGATGCTTGGAGTTGGGGGTTTCAGCTTGATCTCGGAGTGAGACCGGACGGAGGAGCTCTTATTCGAGTTTGAGCGCTGTCTTGCATGTCCGGTAGACATGTTGCACAGACCTAGGAAGCCAATTCCGCGGTCAGTCGCATTACGAGGGAGCTGCTATGGATGAAGGACGGCAGAAATACGAGAGACGCTTTCAGAGGAACAGGAGACGCAGCGTCAAAATATCTGTGGAATTGGGACTCACGAGCTAAAGAGAAGTACGATTCTCGACAGCTCCACGGCGTTGGCTTTGGTACCTATGCTTTAGCCCCGCCCTGTTGTACAAGGGTGGAAGTTGGCGGTTAAAGCACTCTGCATGCGACTACTTTGAATTGTTGCAAGCGGGTACACCAGCTGAAAAGACAGACAAGGCAGGAAAGGCAGAGAGAGGGAGGAGAAAAGACAGCAGAAGCGCGGTCGAGGGTTGAGGTGATGCGCATGGGCGTGAAGAGCCTATCAAGGTTCGGCGCTTATAGGCGCAAAATGGATTGATATTGCTCAGAATAGGACCTGGAACTATGGATCCAGGCAAGTGCTTGACGACAAGTACACCCGAGTTTCTATCATGAGGCGTTAATGGCTGGCAACCCAGCCCGTTCATTTGCTGGTCGGCATAAAAGCTTGAGATGGTCCTTTGGACTCGACAGACCATGCGGAGTCATGCTGCATGTGGAGAGCATGCTGGCCGCCAAGCTGGCCGCCAGAGTACCACAACTCGCTGTTGGTCCAGTTTCGCGCTGGTGCCTGCATGGGACGAATTAAGCAGCCTGTAAAAAGCCCCGACGAGACAGCGCAAAGTCGCGAAAACGAAGATTCAGGGAGAGTAGTCAAGATCAGCCGCGTGATTGGTGAGCTAAAGGTGACAGAGCGGCGTCCGCATCACAGTCTGTAGCCAACCACGCTGCGCAGCGGCCACAGGCGCGGCCCGGTGGCACATGGATGATCCCACCATACCCAAACCTACACCGATTGACCCACAGTCTATATCTATCAAACCCTTCCTCTCCAGCCGTCTCTTCGCAGCAACACCTGATGGTGATTGCGCGATTCCAGGCACAGCCCATCTTCTAGCATAGGGCAGCTTTACATGACAGAGGCGTATTCTTCCGGGAGACGGTGAAGGTCATGTATCATAGACTGCTAGCTTCTGCGGGACGGTGCCCATCCCGCTGGTGTTGTGCCTCGGGAGCGGATATGTAGGTTTGTGGCACAGATTCGATCGTGAGTTCTGGGCAACCGTTGTTCTTTGTGTGATGCATTGTTGCAACGCTGCAGGAATGCCTGCTTCTGGCATGCTCGCAACCGAAAATACATTACGAATACCAATGGAATGGATGCCTGTGCTGGTCGCACATAACCCGACCTGACGTTGGGCCCGAGACTCGTGTGTTGCAGGGTATTGCAGCTCCTCTTGCACATTTGTATCGGAACGCACATGTACGATCCTTGGCTCCGAATTCAGTTGCTGAATGAAGCACAAGCAGACAGCGTGTATTGGGTGCACATGGAGGAGGGCAGACAGACACGTCGTTGAGCTCGAGACGAAGCGGGCACAACCGAAGTCTTCGCCGCACGCCTCGTCCCGTCGTTCGCATTGTTCAAGACGGTAGTCAAAGCTTTGTCGACCTGCCCGGTAAGAAATGGCTCCGAGTTCTGACGGTGCATTTCTGCATGCCGGGTCACATTGATGTTGAAGGACGAGTATCCATGAACTAAATAGATTGCGTGGTACTTCTCCATCAACACTTTTCACACCGTTCGACATGTTTGCTCCGCAGAGATCCTTGTCATTTGATGGAGCTTGTCATTTGATGGAGCTCAGCACACAACACAATTTGCTCGCATTGAATTTGCACGCCACGAAAAGCATGATTCCTGCTCCGCTTCATAGTTCAGATACAGAACGGGCAGCTGCAAGCACATCTACATGAGCTCTCGCCCTTCTCCGTCCGTCCCAATTATGAGGGGCAATAACACCATTTGTCTCTTTGACGCTGGCTCGTCCTCTCACTGTGTGTCAGATTCGTATACCGCCGATCCATGGACCGGGCCAACCGTGATGCAGGACTGTCCGAAGCGCTCACATGAGTTGAGATGCAATGCGAGCGCAACCTTCAACGAGTAGAAGAACCCACTTCCCAATTCTCGCTTGTGCCTCGCTTGCGCCTCGCACTCGTCAAATGTGATGACATCTTGGGCTTTGTTTTTGGCAGTGGCAATATCACAAGATCTTATCAATGAAAAAGTGAGTTTGTGGTGATTTGAGGATGCCCGTTACAGAGGACTGCATTCGCACTTGCATGCCGGCAGCCCTGTCGAGTGGCAGCAAAGTTACTGCGACCCCTACCCTCCTCATACAAGGGCTCCTACTTTTTGAGGAGATCGGCGAAACTCTATCGAAACGTTGAGCACCGAGATTCGAAAAGAGAGAGGCGCCTCACTTGCCCATACAGGCGCATTCATGTTGTATTCAATGTGACGAGATGTGATGAGGCTTGCTAGTTTCATCTCGGCAACAAGCGTCACGAAAACAATCACAATGAGGGAGGAAAATTTTCGGTAGGATGAATGAATTAATGTTTGCAAGGGTATCTATCTAACGGGGGGGTATCATAAAAGGAAAAGCGAGGCCAGCCACAGGCACGCCTTGCGAGTCTCGCTAAGATGCGAAAAGAGCGCCTTGCAGGAAATGCACACAAATCCCAGCTAGGGCCATACAATTCGCGGAATGGGGGTATCGATGCTATACGCCTTTGAATGCCACAAAAAAATAAATCACAATGCTTCCTCCAATCCTGCTCATTTGCCGGTTTCTTTTCCCGGCTCTTTCATTTCCCCGAAGGGGATGCGGTAGCGTGCCCGTCTCCAGATCTTCGGCAGTCGTCAAGTCGAGATCTGCTCTACAAGGACAGACGAGCAAGTGTGATTCACATGCTCGACCATGAGTCAACCTCAGGCATGTCGCGCGTGCGTCACGTGGTGATTACGAGACGTGACGTGTTGGCGCGACGATGTGAGTGATGCTGACCTGAGACGATGCAAGCCAGATAGAGTACGGGACTGGTAGGCGCCGTGCTGGGGTCCTACTCGAGCAAGACATGACGATGAGTCGTCCTTGCTGTCATGGAGACGTGTTGTCCTCATGACAGCACACGAGGATGGGCCAGCCAGCCGATTGCGCCTCATGACGAGAGCCAGGCGCCACACATGTGACCTTGGCACGACACAACGCGCGCGCTTCAAGTATGACGTCTTTGGTCAATAACAACACTGGACAAACATGTTAGGATTGCAACGCTAATTGATGTTTGGGCTCAACTTACATTGCCACGAAGACTATTCTTCGGTTTCTGTCAAGTTGCTCACTCGACCTGCTCAGGTGACTCTGAAATGGGAGTCATGGGCTTGGAAGTGCGACGCTGCTTGCGCCCACTGCTGCGCCTTCGCTCACTCTTGGGCTTCTTCTCAGCGTAGAGAGGCGGCAGAATGGGGAAGGCCTGGGAGACGGTGGGTTGGCGAGGAGGTGCAGGCGCTTCCTGGAGGAATGGGATGGAGAAGTCGTCGTCAAAGTCTTCACCGAACAAGTCGGCGTCGCTCAAAAAGGAAGACGGTGGGCTGCGGTATCCGAGCGAGGTGCTCTTGGGCCACGAAGGGAAGGCACATGAGGCTCCACGGCTCGAGTTGGACTCGAATGAGTAGGCGGAGAAGATTGATTCGGATGGAGAAGCCATGGTCCTGGGAGAGATGGAGATGGGAAAGGACTTTGATGGCGACGAGCTTGGCGAGGGTTCAAAGTGCATATTGAATAGTTGGGTTGTGGTTTTGTGGGTTTTTCTTTGGCGGTAGTGTACGGGGTGGATCTGGATTGTATATACTCGTCACGGGCTTATTCGGCCGGGAAGGTGTGTGTCGAATTTTCGCAATGGTAGGCAGACTTAGCGTGGCGGCAAGTGAACCGAGGCCGACACACGAAATGACGATGTGGGATGGAGAGTGCAGGGAAGCCGAAAGCGGCAGTATTCTCCTTGATTTGCAACAGCGATCTGGGATTTGCAGGAGCGTGGGCTGGGGCGGGTAGGCAGCGTTAAGTAGGAGCAAGAGCAAAGGGGCGCGGAGTCAGCGGTCCGAGTCAGAAGCAAAGTGTCTCGAATAATGAATATCCTGTGGTCTGGACGTGTGCGAGAGGCCGCCGCTCGCGTTATATCTGCCCCGTGTCGTCCACGCCACAGCCCGGGCAATAATGAAACGCAGCTGGCAGCCCGGTTGTCATTTGCCTTTGCGCACTTGTCGGTGAGTGACCGCTCCTTTGAAGGGGGCGTCGGATTGGGCACAGGCCCACCGCTGTTTGCAAGGAGACACCCACATTTGGCTCTTCCACGACCGCGCCCCATGCGACCGCCCGGCGGCGCTGCATGGGGGGCACTGGACATTCCTGCCTATCGGGATGCGATACCGCCCATCCATGCGACCAGGCGCGAGGATGCTCCGAGTCTCGCCTTCCCGCCGCGCACATGCCATTTGGATGCCACGAGTCGATGACTCGTCCACCGCGAGGGCCATTGCAGGCTGCGAGGACGACTCGCCGCCTGCACTCGCTCTCGCCTGGCCGCACCCGCACGCCTTGTTTCGTCTGCTCCCTGTTTGTCGCCTTGCGTGTCGCCTTGCGTCCCCTTGCGTCGCTGCCTGCGCAAAAAGCAGCCCGCCGTCGCATGGCAACGCGATTGGGGGACTGCCAGCGCCCGTCCCCCACGGCACGGTCACGCCTCGCCCGCATCCGCGCCGGCCTCGCGTTGCCCAAGCCAGTAAGCCTGACATGGTGATCATCTCGGGCTTTGGGGAGGCATCCCGCGCGTTCAGCCGTTTGCGTTTCCTCTTGCGGCACGCAAACGCTCCCCGGCTTGTCAGTCCGCGCTCCGTACTGTGAAATTGCATTGCTTGTCGGCCACATGTAAACAGAGTCGCCATCTAATTTCGGCAGTCAACCCGGCGCCGGTAGAGCTGGCCCTTCTCGCTTTCTGTTTACGCCTCGCATCTGTGCACGAGACAAAGCGCTGCTCGCATTACGAGTAGTGAAGCTGCTACGGGGCCACCTCGAGACCGAAACACCTCCAAGGCCTTGGGGCCATGTGTGCATGCCTTGTGCCTCGGAATCGACCGCCGGTTGTTTACCTCTTCCCCTCAGTGCAAGTTCCGCCAGCAACATCTGGGGTGCATGACTAGTCCCGTTCGCATGTGCGCTCGACTTCAGGGTCCGACACCGCGACACCAGACTCCTACCTAGTCTCCGGCACAAACTCTAGCCTCCGCGCCCTCATCACAAGCTTTCACAGGTAAACTTTCATGGTACATTCCACATCTCGGAGCGAGGTTGCGGCACTCGTGAAGCTGGCTCCGACACGAGCCAATATTGCCTTTGGCCAACATCCTCGGATGCGCGTTCAACCACAAGATGAAGCGAACCCATGCGCCTGATCATCAGCCATTAGAGCTTCTCAAATTAACTTCATCATCACCGTAAACGGCATGTTACTGTTGTACGGCTGACTAAAGACTATATCTGTACTATGTAGGGCTGAGTAGATGGTGATGCTGTACGAGTAAGCTGCAGTCAGCACACCCTCACACTTGCGTCGTGTGCACCCTTTCCTTTTTACTCCACTGCAAGAAGAAATGTGGACGAACCCGATTCACAGATACGTTCGCTGCCATATCGAGCTGTACTGTCCTTACTTTTTCCCCGCGGCAAACACTACCCGGTATCCCCACGTTTTACTTCCCCATATCCCATTGCTTCTGCCGGCATTCGTGGCCCGAGCGAGTTTCAACAGTACTATCGGGGCATTGAGTCGGTGGCTCTCACAGGATTGCCGGAAATATTAACTCTTGGAATGTTCCTCTTCCTTTCTCAAACTGACAATCAAACAAGCTCATGCACGTCTCAAACTCATATACGTGAACCCTCTTTCTCTTAGCCTCTGATAGTGCTATCTCTTTAGGAAGATTGCATCAAACAAACGTTATTTTTTTTTAAAAAAAAATATAGGAAAATCTAAATCTGGCACATTAGCCACACTGTCACAGTTCCAGAAAGATGATGCACCGAACTTGACGGGGAAAGTTCGCCACCATGCAGGAAAGAGCCCCTGTGTGTCAAATTTGAAGAAATGTAAAGAAGAAGAATGACAAAGTGCTATATGCGAACAATCCGTTTCACGCAGCGGGCCGCTGGACAAGGTTCACGACGGCGTCACCCTTGACGTTTGAAACATCAGTACCAAACAAACCAGCGTGTCAAGGCATGTTGTTCGCTGCATGCACTCGACTGTTTACAGCAACTTTGTCTTTGTCTCAACAGTCTGTAGTTGCAGCTGCACGACAAACATGCAGTCGCAAACTTTTTCTGCCTATCCACTTGGTCCTGCAACGAAGTTTTTCTGCTAGCTCGCATATCTTGCATGCACCGAGATTGCCCCATTGAGCATTTTTGAAGCCAGTATGCCAGGTCTTCTACCATGACAGTGACGTCGAGGTCCCACACGTGGGTGGTTGGGCTAGTGGGTTCTTTGCAGATGCATGCATTGGTGGATGGATGGGTTGGTGTGAACCTGGGAAAGGGAGTTCAGCAGGGGTAATCCTCGGCCCGATGGTGAGAGGGACACGGCGTTTCTTCGCAGAGATTTTCGTCATAATTTCATGAGTCGCGCATAGAAGAGAAAGGAAGTTACATCAGACATCGGCAATTTGCACTGACGCTGACAACCACCCCTTTCCCATGACCAGAACATCTAGGAAGGATTTTCAAAGTAGAAATTCCCGGGTCAGCGTAGTGTAGCGCCTCCGAGCCTGCACATTCCAGAACAGGCAAAAAAATTCACCTTCCCATTTCAGCAATGTATCCGCCAAATCCCAATCAGCACCCCCATGTGAATATCATCTCTTCCAGGCGTTGCAACGGTTTTCCAGAACCCCCGCGTGCCACAGACCTTGATCTGGTCACTGCGACCTGGGAGATGAGCGGCGTGCAGACGCGGTTCCCCGAACACAGTATTCGGTGCGTATTCTTCCGCGAGTCCTCGTCCATATTGCAAGGGCAGAGATACTCCGTCGACGCCACCAAATAGCCAGCAGAAAATCATCCTTCGATCGCTGGTCCAATACCGATGCAGGAGTTGCACGGAAAATCTTGATAAGCGGATGAATGGCGAAGAGTTGTGCAGCCTCTCGACCGCGACCCAAATTGCCGATCCCAAGCACTTGTCATCCACGCGTCCGGCCATCGGCGCTCGCGAACTGAACTCCATAGGGCTGACGTGCTTCATGCAATCGCAACGGTGCATTTCGTCTGACAGCTGCCACACAGCGCAACTACGGTGCCATCCGTATCACCATGACCATCAGATCACGAGCGTTCAACCAAAAACCCCCCACTATGGCATCTCTCGCCTACTCTTCAATTAGGTAGTCACACACAGCATCAACCCCGCGACCATGTCTCAGGCTTCCAGATCAGGAAGTTGGCACCATGTCGGTCCGGCTGCTGCTGCTACTGCTGCTGCTATCAATACTCAGGCGTTACACCAGGCTATCGAGCGGTGAGCTGTTTAGCAAGCACAAACGCCTACCAGCGGGATACCCGCAGGTAGTGCAACTAATTTTCCGTCGACCGGGTGTGCACCTTGACGACGACAGCATGAGTTGTCAGATGGCGTCTGCAAAGTAAAAACAACACGCCAACACGTATGTTTGCTGGCACATTTTGAAACAACAACGCAGGAGAAGAGGAGTGAGTCATCGGACTTCTTTCTGCCCTGCTCTCGCATCGCGGGTCGGAGTATCAAAATGCATAGGCACGCGAAGAGCGATAGGCGCTCAGGTGTTGCCTTGCCCTATTGCCCTACTTCCGTGCTGCCCTATTGTCCCCCTCTCCCCCTCCATCCCGTGCTGCGCCCACGCGGGGCACTCAGAAAGAGTCACAAGCAACGCAGTGCACTGGACGCAAGCGGCACCTCGACACTCGGTATCCAACCATTTGCGCACGCAACAAACAAAGACTCCTATCATCAAAGACCCAGCTGATCTTGTCTCGCCTCGTTATTGTATTGCCCCCGTGCGTGCGTGCGGGCGGGCGTGCGTGCGTGAGCCACAGTGAAGCGCCCCTTCCGCTCCACGCATTGCATGCCACGGATGATCTGCTCCCCAATTAAGATCTCACCGAATGACCCCACCCCACGTCGAAGGCTGAACCTCCACTTCCAACTCCACCACGCTCCACCCCGTGTCCGCAAGACCAAAGACCCTGAGGATGTTTGAAGCAGCAAGATCGCCTGCTGGGGTTCCGAGGGTGGATGTGGCTTCGGCTGAACTCGGAGAGTGGTTTTCGTGAGTTGATGTCAGTGTGGGGTTTGCGTGTGGGGAATTCGGGTTTCTTCGTTGATGAACAAGGAAAGATCACATGCGAGTTAAACATGCCCTGCCTGATGTGTTCATGTGTATTTTTTGTTCGGTTTCTTCGGCAACAAGGAAAACCAACGCTCGTGTTGATGCATGCATGTCTATGTACGCCTTTGTTCGACCCAAGCAACAATGACAACAACCACCACCACCCAAAAAGACACTTGCAAAGCCCAGCTATCTGCCCTGCCCAACCCAAGTCCAGTCCATGTATGCCCGTGAGACTCCAGAAACGCCGTTGCTGTGCCCAAAAACACACCCGACCGCTATGCATGTCTCCCATTGATGATTGATTCCCCCCCCCCATGTCTTTTGAACTCATATCCCGAGGTAAAACTTCCCGCGTTCATACACATAGAAACTTGTTGCGACCATGGGCACAACCTTGACATAACCAATCGTCAATCCGACAAAGTACCCTCTCCACCCGCGCTCCATGTATATCCTCTTAGCCACCTCGGCCATGCCTAGACGACGTCCATCGCCTACGACGCCGCCGACCTGCATCCGCCGTCGGACGACTTCTAGTGGGTATGAGATTGTTTGTGCAACGAAGCCTGCGATACCGCCGGTGCCGAGTTCGGCCCAGTACCGCAGCTGCGCAGGCTTTTGTGTTGTTGCTGTAGATTCCTCGCGCGATGTGTTGGGGAGGGTGGTGTAGGGAGCGACGCGGGGGTGGCGCATGAGGTCCGACATGGTGTCGTGTGCGAGGAAAGACGCACCTGCATAGGGAACCATTCCGATCAATGTGGGGGTGAAGCCACGGAAGAAGTTGGACACGCCTGAAGACGGAACGACTTTTTCAACAACGCTGGATGCTGTTGCTGTGAGGGTGTTTGTTGGGGCATGTGTAGTTGTGAGCATGGTCTCACTGTATATCTTTCGAATTATGGACGAGAGGTTGCTTTTCTGCTCCACCTTGGTCTCAAAGGCTAATCGCACCCTGATGACTTCCAGCGGATATGTGCAGAAGACGGATGCCATGCCTGCCAAACTCCCACTCACAAACCTCCTGCCTGGCGTTTCCTGCGCCTTGGTTGGTATCACGACGGCGCGTATTTGCTCGTAGGCGAGGAATTTGATACCTGCATATGGGAAGATGCGGAGTAGGGTCGCGGAGTGGCCTTTGAAGAGGCCTGCAACTCCAGCCTCAAGGTAGATGTCGCGCATGGCAGTAGGGAAGCCTGACCAAGAGCCTGCGTATTTTGCAAACTGGGGATTGCGAGTCTGGAAAAGGATCTTCACGCGGTCGAGCGGACCGACGACTGTTTTTGCCTACATAGTCCTTCTGTTAGCTTTCCGTTCTTGGCCGTATGTACGAGGCTGAATGGTGTATGTGTGCAGCCATGGAGGTCCCAACGTACAGCACATCCAGCAATACCGCCGGCAAGCATGCTCTTCATGAGATATTCTGGGCTCTGCTTGTCCACCTTTCTCTTTGTCCCTTCTCCCATTTTCACGTGCTTCTCCTGATCCTTCTTCGCTGGCACAATCGCGTCACTGTCGGTCGGACATAATGGTGGATGTCTCTCGTTGTGGGGGGCTGTGCTTGTGCGCACTGCAGTCGTGGTCATGGTATGTGAGGCGTCTCCGAAACCGTCATGGCGGGCGATGTGCGAAGACATCGCAGGTGGCGCGTATGGCTACCGCGACATGGGATCCTGTGCGGATACTGGAGTGCCCACAAGGAAACAGGCTGGACAGGAGGCAAAGAAAGTCGAGTCGCGTGCTGATTAGAAAACCAGCGGCAATGTGTGGACGGAACTGCGGTTAGGCTTATGACGTGAACTGCCGAGGTGCAAGGCGAAACGGATGCTTTCCGGATTTCATGTCCGATGCTATGCGGAGGGAACTTCTAACCTCCAACACTGTCATGCGACTACCAACACTCCAGTGCGACGGGAGCGTGTAAATCCTGTACAGCCTAGAATTCCAGACAGAACTGCTAGGCAAGCAGTCAGTTCTGAAGAGTGCATACAGCCGCATGCTGGGTCAGGTTAAGAATCTCTAGGTATTCTACAGCCTTTATCCAATGTTTATGAGGCATAGAGACAGCCAACGTAGACTCTGCTCTGGCTGTTCGAATTGAAGAATTACTCTTTGAATTAACGTGGTGACGTAAAGGCTACTTGCTGCACAGCCATTGAGTAGGTTTTTTTTCTTCTACCCATCTCCTAAACCACATTCTCCACATCACTCCAGACGGCCATCCCCAAGGACGACGGCTGTTCTTCAACAGAAAACACCACGTAATGGCCATGCAAGGAGGCCCGAGGAGCGCCATCCTTTACCAAAATGCAGGACGCGACGTAACACTCATCGACATACCCACTTCAATCGCTTTGGCTCAAGGACGCACAGACACTCTACTATCAACCACTCCTCTAGAGTCACCCATAGAACTCAAGGACGACTACCGGCCCAAGAAAAGCAAAGCAAAGACGAGAAAATCTGGCGAGTCTTCTGATGTAGCGCAACATCTCGAGTACAAGAGCATTATCGAGCAGGCACTTTGCGAAATCCGAAACAATGTTTCATATGCATGGTGTGCACCGCGCCAACTGCAAACCCAGCCATTAGAGCACGGAGACGGTGCAGTAGACACGGACGAGCCGGAAAAAGAACTCGAGCGATGTCTAAGAGAGTGGGCCAAGTGGGATGAAAGCAAGGGCGACGATACCGCCTTTGATCTCCAGAAGATGATGGCCTCTCTAGGTGCAGCTCCCGAACCCGGTGCAACCATACAAGACGCAGCCGCGAACAAGTGGACAGTATCGTACCATCCTGCACATGAACCAACGAGGAAAAAGCCAGCTCCCTCGGCAGTCTCGCACGAGAACCAAGACGAGCCATGGACATCAACCTTCCACAACCCAGAAGCCCACTCCCTGTCCCTCACCATTTCGCAAAATACCTCCCCACACCCTTTGTACAACTTCACCATCCCTCCCCGCTCGACCCTCTTCCTCAGCGACTCCACCCACTCGGACCAATTTCGCACCTCCTTCCGCCACCTAACCGGCACACACACCCTCCCGCGGCACTTTGACCTCGTCCTGCTCGACCCCCCATGGCCCAACCGCTCAGCCAAGCGCAAGGGCGCATACGAGCAAATCGGCGGGATGCCGTACCTGCACCGGATGCTGCTCAAAATGGACATTGACAACTACCTCGAGCATAACGCGCTAGTCGGGGTGTGGATCACGAATAAGGCGTCGTTGCGCAACCATGTGCTCGGGCCCGGGGGGTTGTTTGAAACGTGGAACGTAGGGCTGGTGGAGGAGTGGGTGTGGGTCAAGACGACGACGCGGGGGGAGTGCATGTTTGACATTGACGCAGATGCTGGGATGCGGAAGCCATATGAAATTCTACTGCTGGGACGGGCGGCTCCAAACGCGTGGACGACGATGCAGCATGCGGAGAAGGTGAAGACGAGGGTTATTGCTGCGGTGCCGGACGTGCATTCGAGGAAGCCGTGCTTGAAGGAGCTGCTGGTGCCGTACATGCCCGACGCAAGGGATTACAGTGCGTTGGAAGTCTTTTCACGCTACCTTGTTGCGGGGTGGACATCGTGGGGGAACGAGGTGCTGAAGTTTAATTGGGAGAGATATTGGACGTCGAGGTCAAGTTTGGATGTTAATCATTCTTTGGGGACGACGACAACAACAAGCCTTGCATTTCGGACAGCCTGAGAATTTTTTTCCAGCATTCTACTATACCTGGTTTAATAATACAATCTTTTCTTTCTTCATCTTCCAATCATTCACAAAAGAATCAATCGTCACGTGCCCTTTTCTCTCATGATGTCACTACTCACCATTCCATCCATACACACCAAAAACCTCGCCACCTGCATTTACACTACCCCATCCCATCCCATCTTACGCGAAAGAAAGAAAGAAAAAAAAACAGACTAAAGCAAAAACAAAAGCAAAAAGAAAGGAAAGAAGAAAATGCCCAAATCCTGCACCCTCTGCAACACGCCCCAAAAAATACTCATCCGCTGCCAAACCGACGCCTCCCAAACGTGGCATTTTGTCTGCCCAGGCCCTTGCTGGAAAAGCGTGTCGGGCGGGGTCGAAGACGCAAGGGGGAAAGAGGCAGAGTTTCCGTGGTATAGATATGGAGGCGTGGTATGTTTTAAAAAAATATATTTCTTACTTTACTTTTACATGATGTTTCTTGTCTTGTCTTGTCTTGTCTTCACTTCTTTCTTTCTTTCCTTGGTTTCTTTCCTTTGGATTTTTTTGGGGGGAGAGTAAGTAAGTAAGTGGATGGAAGTAGAAGTAGAAGTGAAGGTGAATGGAAGCGAGTAAGTAATGAGTTGATGAGTTAATGATATTACAGTGGAAAGATAGGAGTCCAGATGGACCTATTAGTGCCAAGAAGCCGCGCAAGGTAAAGGAGAGGCAGAAGAGAGAGGCTAGGGAGCGGGAAGGAGACGAACGACAGGCTATTGGGCAACAAATGGACAATGAGGAACATGGAGAGGAACATGGAGACCAAGACCAAGACGGAACTGCAAAACAAAATCAAAAGAGGAAAATGTAATAGTACAACATTGACAATAGCAACAACAACAACAACAAAAAAAGGCACTAATGCCTCGTCCAAAAATCATGTAAAAACAGTCAAATGACCACATGGAGCAAAAAGTGTGGATTACAACCTTTTTTATTATTACCCATTATCCGCTGCATAGGTCAAAATGTCCCATCATGCTAATCTGATACATGGCTTCTCGCTCTCTTCTCCCAGGCTATCATATCTCACATGTATCGCATATTCTTATCCCCGTGCTACAAAACCTCAAAATGCGTCCTCGTTTGACCGCTTTGACGCTGTTCATCCATGGAGCATACTTGTCGCAGATATCATGTTGTGGACATGGGCCTTTGTACTCGTGTATAAGACATTAATGGGCAAATTGACATGTCGTTGTAGTTGATATCAAAATGTCACCTTGTAGCCATACTGGAGGTACCCGAGGTGGTTCTTCAAATCGCTGACAGGCGTCGTGTACCATGTTCGCGGTCCGTAAAGTCGTGATGATCCCTTGACCCAAGGCTCAAGTCGCGACAACACTGCTGGCAGCAGCTGTGGGAGCAGAGGGAGTAGGTGCCGAGTCACCAGATGCCGTTGCGGGTCCGGAACTGGCATGGCTTCCACCCCTTGCGCCGCCGCGTCCACCACGTCCGCGAGGTCCGAAAGCACCACGGCTAACTGGGCCACCGCGAGCTGGACCGGTTGGAGGTCCGTTAAACCGTGGATTACGAGCAACTTTTTCTTTGCGCTCGAGCACTTGGACAGCGCCCTGAGCAATCTTGATGGGGCTAGCAGCCATGGCCTTTTGTAGGCCCTCTGGCTCAGCGAAATCGACATAGGCAAATCCTTTGCGCTTATCAATCTCTACTTTTTCAATGGCTCCAAACATCTTCAGGGCTTCCTCTATGAGTGGCTCAGTAATTCCCTGTGAGGGGTTGGCGTGCTTGAGGAATGAGTGTCTGCTCGTGGGCGCAGGAACTGGCGTAGCCGGTGCAGCCCTGGATGCGGACTTGGCTGAAGGAGCAGAAGGCGCGGGAACAGTCTTTGTCGGATTGGCAGCTTGAGGCTGTGTAGTAGCGGGAGGTGCCCTGGTGGCAGCGGGTTCGGTGGGTGGAGCTCGCGTGGCAGCCGGACCCTTTGGTGCAGCAGGAGCATGCGCAGGCTGAGGCTTCTTGAGTATCTGAGGAGCTGGCGTGTTTGCGCCCTTGGCTGGCATCTGCGCCTTTGAGTCATCTGGGGTCGCCTTGCTGTTGGATTTGTCGGTCAGGTTTGCTTTGAAAGCGCGTCGCTCGGCACGAGTGGGACGTTCTTTTCTGGCGGGTGCTTGCGCCGCCTTTTCTGGGGCTGGCGTTGCAGGCGCTGGAGCGGCGGGTGTTTCCTTGACCTTTTGTTCGGCAGGTGCAGTGTGTTTGGACTGAGGTGGGGCATCTGGAGCAGCAGAGGCAACCTCGCGCTTGGTTCCACGTCGACGGTTCGGAGCAGGACCTACACCAAGATCGCGCTGGAGCATCGACTTTGCGAGTGCAACATTGCCGCGCTTGCGTTCTGGAGCGGGACCGGCAGAAGCCTTGTCGGCAGAAGCAGTCGCCGCTGCGCCTTTGGAAGAAGAGGTAGAAGCCTCCTTGTTTAGAATCTTGACTGCTTCTTTTGTGGCGTGGGCCTTGTCACCCTTGGCAAGTCGGCGGTTCTTATCGCCTGCGTTGAGTGCATTCTCTTTTCCAGGTTTGGCCAGGATCTTCTTCTCGGCGCGGTCTGCGTGGTCGTCTTTGGTGTCTCCGCGGGCGTTTTTGGAGGATTTGGTAAGGGGCTTGTCCTTGTTTGCTTTGCGCTCGCGGAGGGCTTCAATCAGAGGCGTAGTCTTGACCTTTTCTCCCTTTTGGGCATCATTTTCTGGAGCAGGGGGCTTGGTGATGGGGTTGGTGAGACTTTCGAGAAAGTCCTTGAACTCTTGGTCCTGGTCAATGGTGCCCTGTCGGTTGTCGTTCCTCCGCCTTCCACCGGGCATCTTGGGGTATGGGGCGTATTCGAGCGTAGGAGGACCCACAAGGGCAGGATCCTGCCAGGACTTTGCGGCGTCCTGGAAGACGGCGGCGCGGACGTGGTCGCCAAAGAGCTTGACGTGGTCCTGCTTTGTGACGTGAAAGTATGCCCTGGCGGGCTTGGAGGGTTTGGCGACACTGAGGGGGGGCGTGTTAGAGCAAAGGGGTGCAGGGCAGGACAGGGACGCACTCTTTGGAGATTTTGCCCTTTCTGTAGCTGAGCCAGTCCACCTTGCCGGCGCCAACCTTCCACTCGTGGCCCAGCACGGTCTCGAATTCGGCCTTGGTCAGGCCGGGGGGCAGGCGGCGGCAGATGAGCTTCAGACGCGGCTGGGCAGCTTTGGGGCCGCGGGGTGTCTGTGAGGCCGGGGTGTTTTTGTGGAGGACGGCGACGGGCAGCACGCCGTTGAGGCCAGCCTGGGGGGCCATGGCGGGGAGGGTGGCGACTGTGGGCGCGGGCGTGGGTGTGGGCGTGGGCGTGGACGAGGCGACTGTGTTGGGGCAGGAGCAGTCGTCTGCAGCGAGTTAGCACGGGCAAGACGTGCTGGGCATGGGAGGGATGCACAGTACCGCACAGCAGCGTGGTTGGTGTGCTGGGGTGTCTAGGGGCGGCCGTGTCTGGCAGCGAGCTGCACAGGCGAGGGAGGATACGGGGGGTGGTGGGGAGAGGAGCGGGTTGCAGGGCGGCGCATTGGAAGGTGGAGGTGGAGGCGGTCGAGGTAGAAGCAGAGGTGTGGGCAGGGGCACAGGTGCAGACACAGCGACAGAGACACACAGCGACAGACTGAGACTGAGACAGGGACAGACAACAAACAGACACCAACACAGGCACCGGCGCAGGCACAGGCACGGGCAGGCGCGGGCAGGGGACGTCGAGGCAATGACGCTGGGCGTGTGCAGGCGCCGTGCCGTGCATGCAGGCGGGCAGGCGTGTGTTGAACATCACATGACGGCGCCGGGTTGGGCATCACATGACGATGCTGGGTTGAACACGGCCAGCCAGGTCGGGCAGCCAACCGCCGGGAGCACCGCCATTGGACATGGACAGCCACAGGCAAGCACACCACGACGCCTCCCGCCCAGAGCTGCCTCTTCTTTGCTGTCTGCACTCTCCCCCTCGCGCCCGCGTCCGCGCCCGCGCCCCATTCCAGAGCACCGCACTGCACTGCACCGTAGTAGACTGCACACGACTGCACTGCACTGCACTGCACACGACTGCGCCACACCTCAACCTCACCCCCACCGGCACACGACCGCACATCCATCCCTCCTGCCGCCATTGCTGCCCCCGCCACCCTGACGGCAGCCCCAACCGCCCTCTCTTGCTGCTGCTGCACACGTGCTTGCCACCACCACCACCACCACCACCATGCCCAAAGACAGCGATGTCCCCCAGCCTGGGGCCGCGCGCCTGGCCAAGGGCGCCGGCCCCGACGAGTGGCTGGAACAGGCAAAGCAGTGCAAGTATCTGCCCGAGGCCGACATGAAGAGGCTGTGTGAGATTGTCAAGGAGTGTCTGATGGAGGGTGAGTTTTTCTGACCGGCACCCACCACCTAACGTCGGCCCTCCAGCGTCCAGCGTCCAGCGTGCGGGGAGCGGGGCGGGCGGGGGCAGGCAGCTCTGGCAGCAACCTCCTGCCTGCACCCCCCTCTCAATCAACATGGCTGCGCCAACCATGATTCTGTTGGAGATGCACTTCCTGACTCGCTGCCCCCAGAATCAAACATCCAGCCCGTCCGCACCCCCGTCACTGTCTGCGGCGACATCCACGGCCAATTCTACGACCTGCTCGAGCTGTTCCGCGTCGCCGGAGGAATGCCCAGCGATGCTCCCACCGCCCCCCTCAGCCCCCCAGTCGCCCTTCCCAACAAGATCAACCCCGCAGATCTCGAACCCCCCACAAGCATCACAGACCCAAAAGTCAAGCGCAAGATGAAGAGGCGCTTCCAACGCGATCCAAACTACATCGGCCCATCCAGCCCCCCAGACGGCGACGACGAAGGTGACGACGAAGAGGAGGAAGAGCGCGGTCGAAGCAGAAGCGTCCACGACAGGCGCAGTTTTGGTTCCACATCAGATGCTGGCTCCACGCGCAACACGGTCGTTGGCAACGGCCAGCAAAACTTTATATTCCTCGGTGACTTTGTCGATCGAGGCTACTTTAGTCTCGAGACTTTTACCCTGCTCATGTGCCTCAAAGCAAAGTAGGCAGACCTGGCTCCCGCCACACACCCACCCCCAAACACTAACAGTCCCCAGATTTCCCGACCGTGTAACCCTTGTCCGCGGAAATCACGAATCAAGACAAATCACCCAAGTCTACGGCTTCTACGAGGAATGCCAGACAAAGTACGGCAACGCCTCCGTCTGGAAAGCCTGCTGCCAAGTCTTCGACTTCCTCGCCCTCGCTGCCATTGTAGACGGCAAAGTTCTTTGCGTACACGGAGGCCTAAGCCCAGAAATCCGCACACTAGACCAAATCCGCGTCGTTGCCCGCGCCCAAGAAATCCCCCACGAGGGCGCCTTTTGCGATCTTGTCTGGAGTGACCCCGAGGAAGTCGATACATGGGCCGTATCGCCTCGAGGCGCAGGATGGCTATTTGGGGACAAGGTGTCTTCAGAGGTGCGTATTCATCTTTTCATACCTTGTCAACAAGACTTGCAGTGCGCACAAAACTAACACGACACTCTTTTGCCAGTTCAATCACGTAAACGGTCTGCAGCTCATTGCCCGTGCACATCAGCTCGTCAACGAGGGCTACAAGGTTTGTTTTCTTTTTTCTTTTTTCCACATACAACCTGTACGCTAACAAGTACAATTAGTACCATTTTAAAAACAAGGACGTGGTAACCGTCTGGTCTGCCCCCAATTACTGTTACCGCTGCGGAAACGTTGCTTCCATTATGAATCTCGGCGAAGACTTGAAGCAAGAGTTTCAAATCTTTAGCGCCGTCCCCGATCACAGGCGCGCTGTACCGGCTGGGAGGGGCGGGAGGGGAGAGTACTTTTTGTAGTCGAGACAAAAGGTGCAATGATGATTACGAAAACGACAATGACAACGACGATGATGATGATGGAGGAAATCATGAGTTGGTAGATATACAAGACGTGTTTACAAGGATAACAGAAGAAGGAGAGAAGGGAACAAGGAACGAAAGAGAGAGAGAGAGAGAGAGAGAGAGAGAGAGAGAGAGAGAGAGAGGTCATGCTATTCTCACGAGAGAAGGAGGAATATGAATACCCAGGGATGAATGCATGACTTGTTGTACTATAAATGATGCCCCTTTGTATGTGGGTGGGGTGAATGAATGAGTGAGCGAATAAATGGATGATTCGATAATTGTGCGAATGAATGGATGATTGGGTGAACGGATGAATGAATAGATGGTGTTGGTTTGATTATAGGAAATATATTCTTCTTCTTCTTCTTCTTCTTCTTCTTCTTCTTTTACAGTTATAAACCTCTTGATAGTCTTTAATCATTTCCTTTTCATTTCACCTCAATTATATACTCAAATACATACACACACATATATTTATATATATAAATCTATATGTACTCCCTATCTACATAACTCTCAATCATTCCCTTGGCCGTCGCTTCATACTCGACCAACTCAACCTCACCTCCCTCCCTCTCCACCGTATTCGCCTGCACAAACACCTTTCTCGGCGTCTTCTTCTTCAGCACCGCTGGCCGAACAAGGTTCTCGTAAAACGGCTCCACATCCGTCACATCGTCGTACAACTTCTTCGCCGCTTTGAAATCCGCAGTGCTCTTGTAAATGTGCAACTTTTGCAGATAGTCGTCCACCGCCGGCCGTCCCAGATCCAGGATCCGATCACGCTCAAGACGAATCGTGAGGTCAGACAAGTCATCCTTTTCCCACTCAAGCTGGCAGAACTCAACACCTGCATTGAGAAACGTGCGCAGAATTGAGAAGCGCGCTTGCATGTGCGCTTGACCCCATTTCCTGCTCTTTGGGTCCCAGAACTCGAGAGCTGCGATCCCAGCACGCGCCATCTGCAGGTATGCAGTATACAAGACGTCGCCAGCTTCGCTGTTAATGTCTACTTTGCCATCACCAAACCCAAAGAGCTGAAGGATAGGGAACTCGCAGGAGAGTGCCATGGCAACGCATTCAGCCCGGCATTCTTCGTATGACGCCGCAAAGGCACCAAACACTGAGCCCCACGTTTGACCTGGCTTGTACCATGTCGTTATCGGGCGATGAGTGATGGGAGAAATGGGAGGGTTTTCATTGTCAAAGTTGAACACACCTGGCGCAGTTTCTTGGAGGAGCTTGCCGCAACCGTGACCGAGAAGCTCGTGCAGACCGACCTGGACTTCGAAAGCGGGGTCGCGGTACTTCTGGTAAGTTGCGAGGTCGCCATCTTTGATAAATGGAATCTGTTCGTTGGGAGCTTTGGCGGAGAGAATGTTGCCCAAGGAGACGTTTTTGAAGCCAACATTCTGGCGGATGTCGTCGTAATTGGGAATGTTGATACCGGCAGGGATCCTGTAACGCATTAACACAGACCAAGACTAATGGCCAGCTCATCAATAAAATTTGACGACTAGATCAGATGCACATCAAGCACTTACCCACTGCCAGCAAATGTAAGCACTTCCAAAGAGGTAAAGTCCGGACTGAGGAACGTATCTTTCTCAAACGCTTTGTCCCATGGCAAAAGTGGAATGTACTGAGGCGCCGTTTCCACAAGCTTGCCAAAGGCTCTTGTACGCTCCTTGTTTACCATGGCAACAAAGCCTTCCCACTCGCCTCGGATACCGTGAGGGTCGCGGTAAGTCTGCACTTGTCAGTTTACACGACTAGCCCAGCTTTCGAGCTACAATACCTCAATAAAACCAATATCCGACTCGACCTGCGGTCCCTTGTCCTTGATCCAGGCTATCTGACTCTCCTTGAAGGCCTCCAGCGAGCCGGTTCTGAAACTCTTCGTGTATTCCTCCATCATCTTTATCTCATTATCATTTGCGGCGTACTTCTTTGCTTCATTTGTGTGATACGAAATAGTCTCCATCTCCTTTGTGTAGTCGCCGAAGACTAACTTGACCTTCTTGCCATCGTCGAGCGTCCACTCGCTCTCTTTCAGATCCCTTTCGTCTGCAGATGGGTTGTCCAATGCCGATGCAATCAGAACCTCAAAGCCTTCGCTCGTCTTTCTGATCCTAGTATTCTCAGGCAGCAGCCCCTTTCCTTCAAGGAAGTCACTCACGCTCGCAATCTCCTCCTTGGAGATGTCGGGGCTGTCAGGATAGTACGTCGATACGTGGCCGGCACTTGGATATCCTAGATGGAGTTTTGCCACGTCGTCGCCCGCATATATCGCATCTTTGAACTTCCCATACTCTGCAAGTGCGTCCTTTGACACGGTGGCCAGCGCCTTCAGCTGTCTGGGCTCGAGACGTGGTATAAACTTGGAGTCACCAAAAGACTTGTAGTTGCCCAGGTTACCCAGGAACTGTGCGGCATAGTTGAGGTACGCATCAATCTCATCTTTTGATAGACCTGCCTCTTTGGCAAGAGCAGTGTAGTCACCCTTGCTGTGTTTATGCAGTGCGATTATAAAGTCGTAGATGGGCTCGGACTCGGGAGAGATCTGGCGCAGCACGATACGAGTTCCTGCAAAGCAAGCTCTATATATTTGTAAGCAAATTGTACTATCATATGGGCCTTGTATGCCTAACATTGAGATATGATGGGCATAGAGCTTCTCTTTGTGCGCCAGCGCCTCGAAATGCGGCTTGATAACGAGTGGGACGACACTGGGAGGGCTGTCGGCGAGGTATTGCTTGATGGTTTCTGATTCTATACTTGCAGACATGTTTGCTGTGAGATGGTGGTTGCTAGAGAGAGGTGTGGGAGCTGTAGCTAGAGACAATGGGAGCTCTGGATTGCGGGGTAGTTGCGGGCAGGTGAGCACGCGTCGCGCTAGACTAATTGGATATGTTGCTCTCAAGTTCGTGCTTGCTTTAAAAAGCGCACTTCTGACTGAATGAAAGAGTCTTTCTAGTTATGTCAACATGCTTAAGTTTTTAACTTCCTGAGTTTATATATCAGAGCCAGCAGCAATTTTAATACTTTCCTGCTCTGAGGAGTGCTTTGTCATTGAAAGCTATCAAACGTGAATATTGATTAACAAAGTCCTAAGGGTATGATGATGGCATGTTACTTTAGGCCGATCATAATAGTCCTCTTCGCATCCCGTTTTCTTCCAAAACACGATACTCCTCGCTATGCAAACATGAATGAGACATACAGCGTCATTTACACAAATGGTATCCAAACGCCATGCTAGATGCAGATACTGAGATCCCTATGCCTTCTTTCTTGCCCTTATCATCTCTCTCCATGCGTGTTTCTTCTTAGATCATGTCTTGATCTGACCCAGTTTTGCCCCCTGCGTTATCCTCTGATGGCTCTGACTCCGCAACGTCTGCCTCCAGCTCTCCATTACTGCAATCAGTTGCGTCCTTGACAACTGTTTTCGAAACACATGACACCCTTTCGGCAATGTTCTTCTTCTTATTACCGTACGGCGTCCAGCGTTGGACAACCGCCTGTCGTTGCGGTTTGCGATTGTTAGAGTTCGGATTCTTAGATATCGATCCGTCGTCCATACGCTTCCATTGCGTCTCCTTGCCGTCGATGTGGTCCGATATATCCGCGTCATTCTCGTCTTCCCATATCATCAAATTTGTGCCATTGATTTCGACTGATCGACCGCCTGTTCGCGGGACGAAGAATACGTCGGGCCCAGCTTCGGCAAAATCCTGCTGCCATGTCTCCTTTTGCTGGAGCTTGAGGACATAGTCCATGGGTAAAGCGTACAGAATGTTGTCATCCTTGTCGTAGAGCTCTTTTAGTGGGTAGTCGATACAAGCTATTCCGTGACTGCAATCAATTCTGCTGGAAAGCGGATGTATGCGCCCGCCAAAGACCTTCGTTTCGAACGCAATACCGCTCTCAGTCCACATGTTGTCGCCGAAAAAGACTTCGGGTTCTGACAATAAGGGATGTTCATGGTGAGGACCAGAGACCTCGCAGAAGTGAGCGACTTCATGACTAAGACAGATCCCAAGAAACAAGTTGAAACGCAGTACCATAGCCGGCTCTCGATATTGTAGTATACTGAGTTTTTTGGCCGTAGTATAGAAATCTGAGTGCAGACAGATACGGCTCGTATGACATTTGTGATCAATCTTCCGTATTAGACCATTTTTGAAGTCTTTTACCAAGGCCATCGACGCATACGCCGTCTCTGGTGGCAGCGGGTTTCGATGGAAGAAGAAATGAACGGAATCTAGCTGTTTCTCCAAAAACTGTTTGAATGTAGCATGGCGATCTTCTGACCAAGGCACATCTTCCCGGATACGGAAACATGGTTGACCATATGCTTCTGAAGTCTTCTTGCACGCTTCCCGTTTGCCAAAACCCAGTGTATGCCAGAAGTGAGCGGTGGCTTGAGAAGTCAAAAACAAAGTTGCAAGTCGCATCCCAGGCTTCAATACCTCGTATATGTCGTCGGGACAGCCATGCCAATTCTCCAAACGAAAGATCGGGTGGATATCATTGTCAAGTGTGCAGACACGTGTAACAACATTCTCAGCAAAAGCGACAGCTTGTTTCTTGATGAGCTCAATGGGATCAAAGCCTAACTTGACAGCCTTCCGTTTTGAAGCATCCTTACGATGACCCAACAGTCTTCGATACTTGTCAAGCGCCTTACGATCTGCCACTTGGGCTAGGTGGTGATTGATTGAGATTGACAGCTGCAGACCAAAATCTTTTGGTACTTCGATAGTCGATGGAGTGAAAGACGCTGAGTTGTCATAACTCAAAATATCTGGAAGGTCGCGGACTAGTTTATCTATGCACTCATTCATAATGGCACCCTCTTTGCGCTTATGAAGAAGCACAGCGTCCTCGCCACGATCAAGAGCCTGATATTCGCCTTCACCGCCACCAGGTAAAAGATGGCGCAATTTTTTGGATAAAGTAGGCGGAGGCCCACAGTCGGGAGGGGGGGCTATGGATTCGGTAGGTGTCCAGTCCATACTATCTGGGTCATGAACTTGCAAAACAGCCTGTGCTTCAGGATTTTGTCCAGGAGTTTCTTCGTCCAAGTCAATGTTCCGATTCAATTTTTCCTCAATGAGTTGAGTTGCATGTAGCATCGCCGCATACGCCTCGCGATACCGAAAGGGATCCATTCTGATTGCCGTTAGTGTCCTGACTTTGTCGGACCTTAAAGATGTGTATTCGCGAATAGTTGTTGAAAATTGCGCTCAGTCAGGCTGCAGCAAATCAAGCTGTAGGCACCAAGCCCAAGCGTTGACGATAGGAGCGATTCCGAAACGCGTTGATGCACGCATAAGGCCAATATCCTTCCGAGACAACGCGCCTTGTCTTGCTATGGAAATTGCAATAACAAAGGCTGTCCAGACGATGCGCGTAGAGTTCCTTGAACCTGGTCTCGGCTAATCCACGAGAGGAATATATTGGCCTCTACATCAACCATTTTTGCAGCCTGCGAGACTCGGTGCCTGAACCGACTACAATTGGAAAGGAAATGTTGTGGTGAAGGGCGTGTCTTACTCGGAGCCGTCCAAGCGGTCAGGATCCGCCAGGGTGTGGAAAGAGTGTCATCCAAAAAGCTTTCAGTCAGGGGACGCGAGCGATATCAATAGTGCGATGTTGTCGGTGTGAGGACGTGAGCTGGTCGGTGGAAGGTCAAATAACGCCCCGTGCTTAGGATCGCCTCTGCCTGTCGCGCCTCCTAAGGCTCACCAACACGACTTAGACTTGATTATGTTTTGCCCATCTAAGTTCGTCGAGATGGACAATCGAAACTCCTAAACAAGTCCACCCTCCAATAGATTGTGCATCACCTGTAATTTATTTTAAAGAAGTTTAGTCACGTTAATTACAAATTGATGGTCCGTAAGACTCATTGACGCAAACTTCTCCAAGATTCGAGAGAAAGTCTTCTTCAAAATATATTCAACTCTAAGTGCTTAGGCTCCGTATCCATGTACAGGTTTCAATACTGGAGAGATTGCTATAACATCAAAACGATCCGAGTTTTTCCGCACGGGAGATCAACGAATCCATCCACTGAACTGTTTGCCTCCAGCTTCACACCTCTCGGCACTTGTAATTGGCCTGTTGTTCCCGCCGGTACTGAGACAACGACTACCGCATTCTTACCTGATACCGTCCAGGCCACCTCAATCGGACCGTGGGGTGTAGGAACTCTCCCACTTACTTTCAATAATCCAAGATATCCAATCATGGGACTGATCGTGAATCTCTGATAGCCAGGAGATGTCGGCTTAATCCCGGCAAGATACTCTGGCAAAATATATGTTGGACCGGCGCCCCAAGGGTGCGCCAGGCTAGTGTAAAAATCTATACCTGGAGATCCGTCAGGTTTTACGTATTCCCAACTCGCGCCGGAGTAGTACTGGTCGTTGTTCACCATACTACCCCACAGATTGTTCAAGAGATGCGAAATAGCGGGAGTGCTATTCGTACCATAGTCGCGCTGAGACTTGAAAAGCGCTTCGAGGAGGAAACCGGAGGGATTAGGAGCAACTTCGTAGTCTTCTGATTCCTTGTCGTTGGAGGCGGTTCTGTATCCAACGCCAAAGCGCAGTTCCTCGAGCTTATCGATAGATGAAGCGGCTTGCGTCGCGTTTGCTGCGCCAGATAGGATTGCCCATGCAATACCTGTTATCGAGAAGTTACCAGGAGATGAAAGGGATAATGAGTATGTTCCAAGCTTGTCGTTCCAGAGGCGTGTGTTTATAGCTGCGCGAAGCCCACTCGCTGTTTGTGCATAAAGACTCGCCGCCTCCTCATCTTGAAGTGCATTTGCTAGTACACTGAGTCCCTCCAGTGCATATGCAAATACGCCTGTAACTGCACTTCCATTCGCAGGGCCCAGGAAGCTAAACACCACTGGGGCTTGAGGACTTCCTGCAACGAGCCCCGAATTCGGATCGATAAAGGCCAACCTAGCAGCGGCAAGTTTCTTAATTTGTCCCCAATACGGTCTGATAGCATTCGCATCTCCTGTATATCGGAAATGCTGGCCAATTCCAGCCAGGAGTAGATCTTGATAATCTACGAGTCCAGAGTACAAGCTCGACTGTGAGTCTTGGTATTGTGGCCGAGAACCAAGGCTCGCACTTATTGGGACGAATCCAGTGTACGGCCCTTGTTGATTTTGGAAGCCAAAAACGAAGTCCAATGTGCCAAGTATGAAATCTGGACGCGCTGACGATAGTGCATTGACTCGTGTTGTGTGGTAAAAATCACCAATCCAAACCAGTCGATCTCGCTTTGCGCCATCGAGGCACACCGATTGTTCTAGTGGAGCAACTGAGTACTCGGCCAGTACATTTTCATCCGTCATAGGATTAGAGTATAGGTCGGTTCCGTTGCTTGCAGTCACAAATACATCTTTAAAGAAAGTAATATGCCCCTGGAAGCCTCCAAATCCCCAAGTACCCTGATATCGAGATGGTGTACTAAACAACACATCAAGACTGGGCGAAGGTAGGGGTATAAACGCGATCTCCTTTCCATCAAGCTGTACTCTGTATCCCTTCTCCTCTATTGATGTGGTGATATGGTACCAGCGATTTTCTTCAATTGACAGGTTGAGCGGATAGTACAAGTTCTCGAGTACTGGCAAAGTAGTCTGATTCACCAGACTCCATTCAGGATTGAAAATCAAGGTGTTTGGTGGTAAGAGTGTCCGATTTGTGTTGACAAAAGTGTTTCCAGCTGGGTACTTCGAAGTCAGGATAAAGTATGGTCCATGTGGTACTTTCGCAGCACCAACTCTCCATCCAGTGCCTCCACGCACAATCTTTGTATCAAAACTTAGGGTGTAGTTTGCAGCCCGGATACCCAGGGCGGATTGCGCACTTGCCTGACCACGAACAAGCGCTCCGTCTTTTGTTATCTCCCATGTTGAGGGCGCATTGCCAGCGTCTATACATGCGACTTGAACTACACGGCCTCCAAGGTCAAATATACGGTTGTACATTTCATTGTCAGTACTCAGCTGTCCCGGTAGCTCACTCTCCGTTCTTTGTTGGCTCGTTGAACGGAAGCCTACGTCGTCGATAGTTACAGTGCCATTGGTGAGTAACCGTGCAGACTCCCACCGTTGACCCCCTTGCACGAAGAAGCTTTCAAAATATCCTTGCTTTGTTATGTTAAATGTCTCAACCCGAAATGTATTCGATAGCCCATTTGAAAAAGTCCATGGACCGTCAGAATTGGGCTCTGATAGCGTAGCGAATTCTTCAGCATACTTGACCTCGATTTGGACAGTACCAGATAGAGCTAAAATGTGAAAGTATGGGAAACCGGCGACTTCTTTACCGTAATCCAGAATCAAAGATGGTGCAGACGACGATAAAGTTATTGTCCTATTAAGCCAGGATCTAAGATCTGGAAGAGAAGGTGTCGTAGAAACAGAATACTTTGTCGGAAGGACGTGACCATAGTCTACGAAGCTGCCTTGGTCAGCGAAATACTCCACCTCGTTGTTTTGTAGAAGGATGTTCTTACGCAGACGTCAAAGCAGGCACACAGGCCAAACACGAGACGACCAACTTCATTGTGAGCCTAGAGAACAAGTCTTGCACAAAGCTTGAATCCCCTTTGAAAGTACAAATCACATCTTTTTATACGGATTGCCTAGATCAATGGGAAAAGCTGGGGAAATCCTTATTGTGGGGAAGTAAATCACGGGGAAACTTGAGATGTAGGCACGTTCGGTCCGAACACATTGTTGAATCTTCGGAAAGTGGGGGCATGCTCATTCTCCTCGTTATATCGCTAGAAGCTTTGACGTAAGGCTGAAATTTCGGCAGGACCTGTACCGATTTTGCTGGTGCTCGGTATGAAGATACAGAAGAAACGTTGACCGACTGCAGTAGAGTGTACCCGATTAGTGGGCCGGCTCGTACAACGGGAAGTATGGGAGGGGAAAGATTGGGAATCTAAGACTAGACCAGTCGACTAGCGTGATCGATAATGCAGTTCCTTGAGAAGACGCGTTTGTGCTTCAGCTGTAAAATTGTTGCGTGCTTCGACCCATCCTTACCGTGACTTGGTACAAGAAGGCGAGATGTTGGGTAAGTTCAAGCATCATCGCCAACACACAGTTCACATCATCTCTAAACATGAAATTTTGAAAACAGGAAAATACTGACCATACAAACAGAAGGAAGAAATGTAATTCTACTTGAAAGAAGTCTCCTCCTAGAAATACCGCCTCAAGAGCGCTTTGTTAAAGGCCGACTATCATTTGAAGGCCTCTGCTTCACCAACATCCTGAATATCTGTCAAATTTTAAACACCACTGCCAGATCCTTGGTGGAGATCGTCTCATCAATCTGCGTCATAGGCTCATCGTGCAATGCATACCTTTTTAACTTCGCAAATGCGATATAAACCTGAATATGGTTCTACTTTTCGGAAATACCTCTCAAGTGCACGATCCATCGATCGCCAGATAGACCATAATGTCTCATGGTAGTTCGGGAACCAGAAAGACGTGCACGCATGTTCGTCCAGGTCTTCTAGGTGGATTCGAGTCGTGCAAAACTTTCAACGCCAGCTTCATCCTGTGATCATTCCGCAACCTGAAACCAAAAGCTGGAAATGAGCAACTCTATCCGTTTCTCAGCGGTATGATCATACGAATATAGGCGAGATTGATCAACACCACTAATAAAAGCTAGGAGAAGCCGAAAAAGCTCTAATTGAGTATGTCATGCTTGTCAAAGAGACAGAGTGATTAGGATTTGCGTTTGACGATGATGACACTTGCCGAGAAGCTTCTTCGCTAGGATATAGAGCAAGCGCAGAATCGATATTAACTGCCCGTTGTACTGGTCTAGGCACATCATCATCTGAAACGTCGAAGTTCTGCATCATAGAATTCTGTTAAGTACCTTATGGGCCAATAACACTTAAGTGTCGAAAGACTTACAAAAATGCTTTTGCTCTAAGATCATTCAAGTGGCTCATATTATCTTTCTCATGATAGCATGGTATATCTCTGACGCCGTCATCAATCCATTGACGTTCGTCGTTTCTTCAAATTGAATATTTCCCCCTAAGAGAATATTGGGGTTCGTTCTGTTTAAGATGCTATACTCCCTCCGTTCTGATTTTCAGGACGATGGGGACAACAGCCAGAGCCTGGAAACGACGTCATAGGTGATTCATGGAAGGGTCGATTATTGATCATATTTTTTATGTGACTTCTTAATCACTTTGTATAGTCTCTCTCTTGACTGGTCCCTATTCTCGTCTGCATTCTTCTTTTTTCGTGAGTTTACTTCGTAACATGCTGGCATATATCTGGCTTCTTCCTGAGACTTTGTCAAGAGAGGAAACGTCTGTGCTACTCCTATGGTGCGATCTGGTAGGTCTAACGAAGCGTTATTTTTTGTAATCCGAATTGGTTTGGGTCCCTCAGTATCTGAACCCTTGATGTTGGATGTATTAGCTATTTCGGCCTCGCCCTTTCCTTCCCTCTTACGTGATCCTAAATCTCTAGCGATACATCCCACGATACAACACTGCAGGTACAAACGTATCCTGTGCACAGAATATAAGTTACCTATGAATAAAGTCTCTAATTTGTCAAAAATTACCTTCTTTGATGTTCTTCTATGCCCCAGTCGAAGTCTTCTTTCCCAACCAGGAGACCTTCCCAGACGGTATTGCAGTAGAAAGTTCCTAGCTCATCAATTTCATGAACGAAAGCCTCTTCCTTGACAATCTCAGCTTCTTGCTGGAGTATATCGCTACCATGTAAACCCCTCACGTTGTTGGAAAACTCTTGAATATTTTTGTGAAAACGTTTAACGTCATGCTTTCTAAAAAAAAATGGCGCTTTTGCCTTTGAACAATTCTAGATATTGGTGTATTTTCTGGATCGATCTTTTCTTCTCGATAGAGCCAAGATAGAACGCGCTACCGTTGGAACTGGTGAATGAGGCTTCAATGCGCAGAATGTGCTGAGAAATCTGCGGTAAAGCGATGGCAGCAGAAAAGGAGCCAACTGTGTCTGAACACTTTGAGGCATGTACCGATTCGTAGCTTTTAATTGAGAGCAGTCAACATGTTCATTGAGTGGCTGAGCGAGATGGTCATTATTGCACGAACAGGAGCTGTTTTATGGTACCTCCGCAATGCTATGAGGTTAACGCACTCTGCTAGGGATCCTTTTCATACCATGAGGTCTTGTACTTCCAGCTCTGTCTACGATGTATGAGCGATGCGCAGGTGAACATTGTCCAAATTTTGGGGCATTTTGGTCTGTTTCCGTTGCGGACATGGTATGAATTGAAGTCTGAATATCTTGTGAAAGTTCAAGAGCACCTTCGTGGTGTGGCTTGTGGCAATAATCGAACCCTCTGTTTACACTGGGACAGCCCATGTAGCTGAGACACGGTGGCTGCATCCTACAACTTTGTTACTTCAGCCTTGGAGTCCAAACTAAAGATTTGCCAGTAGCATTCAATTTCCAGGCTATCGTTGCAACAGACCTCGTATGTACCCTCAAAGCCCACTTTGGGGTTCCAAGAGATCTAAAGCTTCGACACTTCCTTCTTTTGTGATTTCTTAAACTCGTCCATGAAACTGTTCAACTCCGCCTTGAACCTTTCCGGCATGACACTCCTCTCAAGTCCCTTTGTTCTCCCCCACTCTTCTTGAGTCTTCTTCTCCCAATCACGATATCTGTCTATCTCTTTGCCAATCCACTTCGCAGCATACTCAGCGCTCTCTTCAACCTTCTCCATGGGAATAAGATGGCCAGTATCTTTCAACATAATACTGTCTACTCTACCCTCTGCCCTGCCCCCGCTTCCACCAACACCAGAACCAGTTAATGCCAGTTTCTCCTCAACAGTGGCAGGGTCCTCGGTGAGGTTGGACTTTTCTCCAAAGACATAAAAGACTGAAGGTCGAACATGAGGTAGCTGCCTAAAAACAACGATTGATTCGCCGCGGTAAAAGGGTGACTGCGGAACATCTGAGGGGGTGATATCAGGATGAGTTCGACGATTGATCTTGGAGTTGTCAAGTGTAAATTCTGCAGATGAGGGCTCTTGATCACCCGGGAGCGCTGGAAAATTACCCCGTATGAACGTCATAACTTCTTGATGCACAGTCGTTGTCAATGTGACCTCGGGAGATTTATTGTCTGGATACAAGGCCGTGGGCGCGTCGCGCAGGCCATGCTGAAGCCAACGGTCGAGGACGCGAGAATCCCACGTCTGGTAAAATGGACGGCTCTTGAAGGCCTTGGCAGCTTCCTCTCGTGTTGGCCATCTGTCGCGTCTTTTGGCAGATGCGAAAGCTGGCCCGACGTTTCCAACAATATTAATCTTACTAGCGATTACGGGGTCAAAAAGTACGAGAGTCTCGAACAGACGAGGATGTAGCAATGCGAGGTTGACAAGTTGGCAGCCTCCCATGCTATGACCAACTCCAACAATGGGTCGCGGCATCTGTTTTCGGAACACATTGATCATATGTAGAAGGTCGCGGCTGTGGTCAGTGAATGACGCTGTAGTACGTGAGTATGTAGCTGATGGGATGATGGGCTTATACCTACGATCGTTCCCTAGTTTACCCTCATTCAACACGCCACTGTAACCTTGGTGAACAACATCCGCTATCCAGATACTCCGGATACTAAACCCAGAATTATGGCATCTCTTCAAAAGCTCGTCCCACAACGGTTCGTAAAGTTCTTTGGGGAAGGAGTTTGCATGTGCAGCTATGATGGTGATGTCCCCCGGCTGTGGATTGACATTATCAAGCGGCGTGTATTGCTTGACCGCCATATAAAGAACCTCCTCTTCATTTGTAGAGGTTGATCTAGGATACGCACGAATATGCGCAGCCTCCACCTCGTGTTCTTCTATGCGAAAGAACTCTGTGGACATGGTGAGTCTGGGGGTGATTAGACGAGTAAGATCCAACGTTCGATCGTGATGGCTAAACGTCAATTAAATATGCGACTGGTATTTTAGGAGGATCGTCCTTTGAATTGTTGAGAAAGTGTTTGAGCAAGTAGATGGCGCCGTGATGAATTGCCGTTTTCTGGGGAAGGAATGTCAAACAGCCGAGGTTCACCATCGGGTTGAGCTCGTCTGCCGTGACAGAGCATCAAAGATGGCACCTGACTTTAACTCTATAGGGCTCTGCGCATCGTACCAAGTTGGTCCAAAGAAAGAACATAATTTTACTTTTGGCAAATGAAAGCAGCCACAGCTAGGCATGATTTGAGCATCTGACGGAAGATGTGGAGGCATTGTAAATGGAATGTGCTCATCAAAGTTTAATGTCGACATAAAACTAAACTCCAGCATTAGTTTTACTGGAACCGCACGAAAAGTTAAGAGGGTGTTCTAATGGTAGAAAAGATCACGTGCTAGCATGATTACGCGACTTGAGGAAAGCGCGAACGCGTCTTACCCGCCTGAACTTGACCTACCAAATATCCACCAACAAAACCTGCCAATCCCACCGGGGCCTTGCCACAATGGAGGATTCGACTATGCTAGAGGGATCGCAGGGTCTCTTTGCAGAGCTCAGCTTTATAATTATTCCAAATGGCTTGTCCGATGCTCGTTTGCAACAGGTACTGCGACGCGACTTTGCTAGGACCAACAGTCGCTAACGCGTCACACAGCTACGTGAGGATATTGCTGCTGCAGATGGAACTATAGTACCATTTGACGCATCGGTTGGGCGCATCAACCATCTGGAAGAGATCAACTACATTATTTCTGAAACGTCGGATTTTCCCGACTACTACCACACTCTGGATCTCATGCTACATGTTGTAAAGCCGTCATGGGTAGATGCATCCCTGAAAACTCATAAGGTCAAAAATCCGCGAACATACAGTCCGGATCCGGCACTGTTCATGAACGACGTCATTATATGTTGTGGAGACATACCTACCGGCGATAAAGAAGCGATTGAGGGCGGGGTGCTGGCAATGGGAGGACAACTAACACCGTCCCTAACGAAAACGACTACTCACCTTATCGCTCTGACTTTGGATGACCAACGGTGTCAACTGGCCGTCAGCAAGAAGCTACCACTATCCATTGTGCTGCCACACTGGTAAGCCTCGCGACACATACAAGAAGCAAGACAGGCTGACACGTTCAGGTTCGATGACTGCCTCAAAGTTGGCCACCGAATATCTGAAAGACCTTACACCCTACCTAACCCTGAAATTCTCAATACGGAACCTGGCGCAATCCCCTCAACACGGACAAGCCAGCAAATTCGCGATGCTACTACCCCAGATCCAGCGGGCGATCTTCCAGTGCCACCAACATTGCCCCCACAATCGGCACCTCCACGAGCGATCAAAGCCTTCGCAGGCAAGAGCGTCATGCTAGGTCAGGACCTCAACTTGAACAGCAAGCTCCAGGGAATCATCTCAGGGATGATTAAGAACGGTGGTGGTGACGTTACAGATAATCTCGAAAATGCAGACATTTACGTTTGCAATTACCGCGAAGGAGTTGACTACACCAAAGCATCGCAAGATGAGAAAGATGTGGGCAACCTTAGTTGGCTCTACTATCTCATTACACATGACGTCTGGACAAACCCGATGCGGCGCATGATGCACTACCCACGACCCCGGGATGGCATTCCGGGTTTCGCAAAGTACAAAATCAGTATCTCAAGCTATACAGGCGAAGCGCGTGTGTATCTAGAGAATCTGGTTCGAGCTGCTGGGGCAGAATTCACAAAGACGTTCAAGCAAGACAACACGCATCTGATTGCCGCTCATAAGAACAGTGAGAAGTGCGAAGCTGCGCAAGAGTGGGGTGTCAACGTCGTGAATCACTTGTGGTTGGAGGACAGCTACGCTAAGTGCAAGCAAATGTCACTGACAGACAATCGATACACATATTTCCCTCCTCGAACAAACCTGGGTGAGGTCCTAGGTCAAATTGAGATCGATCGCGACGCTATGAAAAAGATGTTCTTCTCTGAATCTCGCAAGCCAACGAAATCTACCAAGCCAACTGCTCAAGTGAACAGTGCCTCAGCGCCAGACACATCTTTGAATAAAACAACCAGCATTCCGGTAGCCCATACCTCACCTGTGGCAAATAAATCCAAGCGTGCAAAGACAACCAGCGATGTACAAACACCATTGCCCTCGCGCCATCACAACGGCAAAGAGAATCAGACACCTGGCAGTCGTGGAGCCAAGGACCGAGCGCTGTCTAAGCTGCATGATGCTGCAGGCGATATAGCAAAGTTCGAAAAGGAGATGAAGCGGAAAGGTGGTGTTGTCCACGGTGGGCGGCGTCAGGCGGATGATGAAGTGGATGACGATGCGAAACAATCCAAAGAGAAAGATTCGTTTTCGAGTAAACGTTCAATCGATGAAGTTGACCAGGATGAAGATATGGAAGATGGGTCCCCAGAAGCACCTGCAAAAGCGAAGAAAGCGAAGAAATTGGCACCCATCAAATACCGCATGCTTATCTCCAAAGACGAACGCTGGGCTAACAACGACGAAAAAGCCTCAAAGGATAAAGCCCGCCTTCGTGAGCTTGGCCTTTTCATCACTGATGACTTCAAGCGTGTCGACTTGGTCTGCGCTCCAAAACCTGTTCGTACCAAGAAGTTTGTTGCTGCATTAGCTTGCGCGCCTACTCTCGTCTCCACCACGTTTCTTGACTATGCACTCAAAAACAACAAACTTCCGCCCCCGGCGAAACATTTACTCGAAGCTAAAGACTTTGAGAAGGAGCAAGGATTTGCCCTAAAAGAGGCATGCGAGCGCGCCAAGCAGAACAAGCACCGGCTCCTGAAAGATTGGACCATTTTCTGCACTGAAAACGTCCCTGGTGGATTCGACACATACAAAGATATCATTGAAGCGAATGGTGGCAAGTGCTCGATGTGGAAAGGTCGCACAACTAATATAACAGCATCAAAACGCTCTATTGCTACTGCAGAGGAGGAGGTCAGCCAGAATCAAACAGAAGACAAGGGCGATGAATTGTTTCTAATTTCAGGCCCGAACAAACAAGAGTTTGGCAACTGGACTAAGTTCCGTGAGCTGGCGCACAAACACGATATGGTGCCGAGAATTGTGAAGACGGATTGGTTACTCTTCGTGGCTATGGCGCAGTATGTACATTGTAGGCCTGAATGGGAGCTTAGCGAAGAAGCCATCAAGGCTGTGAAGTCATGATCTGTATTGGGATATGTACAGCTGGTGCTGCATACAGCAATAGGCGTTCAGGTACAAGTATTGAGTTTCGCGCCGCGTACAGGCGGTATTTTAAACAAGTCGACAGGTAAGAGACGATTAGAGGTGTGCCACACCAATGTATTTCCAAAAATGAATGTATCATCGGGACGTCAATGCAAAGGTTCTACTAGTAAGACCTTTAATCTACAAACAAAATAAAGTCGTCTGCATTCATGCTTCTTCCAGCACTTCGTGCTGCTTGAAGATGGGGACGCGTTCGGGATGACGTCCGAAGCCCCCCGCAACACGATCTCCCAACGACCCAAGCTTCCTATTTAACCCCACGCTTCTCACCTCGAGGCTCAACATCGTTTCTCTGTAGCCCTAATTCTCCTCAATATGACAACTACCTCGTCACTCCCGAGTGGCTCCTTCCCGAATACCTCATCCTCGATTCCGCAGCCCTCGACCGCGCCAACAGGCTTCCAATTCCCACCACATTACTCCTTCCCACCCTTTTTCACTTTGCAGCCAGTCGCCAGCACGCGCTCCTCTCAACTCGCCTCATGGTCCACGCTTATACAATCATACTGCCGCCATAACCGCATATTCACTCTCTCCCTAGTCGACGCGCTCAACACGCCCTTGTTCCACAACGCTGCCCTCTCTCGCCGTCTCTCACTTCGCGACGCAACCGCGATCCTAAGATGGATGGGTACATCTGAAGGCGGAAACCGCGCCGAGTACATTGCGCCGCCGGGGACAAGCACCAAGAAGAAGGGCGCAGGTGGAGAGGAAGAAGGCGGCAAGTTCTGGATCTACTGGCGGCGGCCAGACGAGTGGGCCAGTGCGCTTGAAGAGTGGGTGGAGCGGACTGGGCAAAAGGGCAGTGTGTTGACGTTCTATGAGATTGTTGAGGGGGAGGCGACGATGAAGGAGGAGTTTTGGGGGATGGAGGGCGCGCTGCTGATGAAGAGTTTAGGCATCTGTGTCAAGAGGGGGAAAGCGCAGGTTTTTGGTAGTGAGGGAAGTGAGGGAGTCAAGTTCTTCTAAGAGCCACATCGTGTTGCATGATGCGAGATGATGCGATGACACGATATCCGCATAACACGGTACATGACGCTGACCGACCATACACTGCGGAATTGCCGTTCAAACGGTCAGCACTTCTTACCTGTACTCCCAGCCCACGTTTTCACAGCCACGTATTGGGCGTCGAGCATCGAGCACAAGCACGTTTAGTCCACATATTGAGAGTTACCGCGACTCCGCATAACACCAACGCTACCACTGATGTCACCCAGCGCCAATGTTACACTGACCTGCACCTCCACATGTGGGTGTTGTGTACGGGCGAACTGAGAAGGCTAGTCGCATCGCCGATAACTTGAATTTGCGCAGAAGTGATGAGTAGATGAAATCAGCTAGGGCCAGGAGAGCGAAACATAAACTTCTGATCAAGGGAGAGTATTGTATAAGCTGTCGTTGAACGGGCGTGTTGGGCCAATGCAAGCCTCACGCACTTGAGCATCTAGCGACCTTCCTTCTACTGTTGGTATTTTCGAGTTTCCTGAGAGAATGAGGTCTTGCCTTGTAGATGAGTGCAAAATATATATTGGATTGATTCCTGGTTCCATGTTTGCTAATCCATCTATCATTCCTATCATTCCTAAGCCATTGAGTCGTCCATGTAAATGCTCAACTCGTCTAAGAAAACGCCGTCCAATGCTCCCATCTGCGTCATGAAATCTACCAGCCGCCGCCGACGGTAACCGCTAGTCCAGCAACTCTTTCCATATCGCTCTGTTTCTTCTTCCCCACATCGCTTTCCACCTTGCGGTATGATGTATATAACAGTGTCTGCAAGCCCACCCCCGTTGTGTCTGACCAGTGTGCCAACATATCCTTGACACGAGTCCGCGAAATGCCGCCCACGATATCGTCCCCGCCATCTATAGTCGAATCCGGCATTTCTTGGTCGCCATCACCATCGACTTCCGAGTCTGACCCAGAGAAATAAGCTTCGTCAACCTTTGCCAGCCATTCTTTCTGCTCCTTGGGCCCTGGCTTTACATCACTGTTGTTTGTCTGCATGCCATCTGTAATCCGTACGTCCTCCACTTCTGTGACTTTGACCTGACCGCCGCCATTTGTGCACCCCCCCGGGCAGGCCATGACCTCCACATATGCATAATCTTTTACGCTCTCCCCTACTACTGTGACACCACCGGGTCTTCGACTCACGCCCGTCCTCCCACCAGGTAGTCTGCTGATCTTCGCCGGCTTCAGTCGTCGCACGAGGTTCTGGATGTTTCGGAACCCATAGAAGCGTGCCATCCTAACAATGGTCTCTGGGCCTCGCACAAGCGAGTACTCGACTACATCTGCATTCCTGCCGCGGGACACTGAGATTGAGGACCCTGGATTTTGTGCTTGGTATGTTTGGAGAATGTGGTACAAGTAGCCTCCTGAGGGTCCAGCGGCTAAATTTTGGTTCTTCCGGTGCAAGGATGGAAAGAGGAAAGCATCGAGCTTCCGGTCGGGGAAAGGCGTTCGTTCAGCAGGGGGTAGGGGGGTTCGAGGGAGAGAAGAAAATGTGATGCCGCGCATAGTGGCAAGGTGTAGTAGCTCGCGTGCTGTGATGACACAGTCGACGTCTCGCACAGGGTCCTGCGAGGAGTCGTTGGGAAGCCATGCGGAGGAGGTGAGCTCGCTGCGACTGGCTTCAAGTTTTTTGTCGAAGCAGGGCATGATGGCGAGGTGCCATACCTGCGACGGAGAAATACCATAGCGCTTGCTGAGTACTGATTTTACGAGCGTGCCAGTGAGCGCTTGTGGAGATTTAAGACGTGAGAGGTGTGGGAGGATGTAGGGGTGTGTCTTTTCGGCGTAGCATATCCAGCCCGGACATGCCGACGTGAGTATGGGTTGCTTGGGCGTTGTGTCGATGGCGCCTTCAAATCCTGGTATAGATGGTGCATTCGAAGCGTCTGGGGACAGGGCTGTCGTGACTTCGTCTGCTGCTGCCACAAGACAGGCTTCGCGGACCACGTTCGTGTCGATGACCCAGGTAAAGTCGCTCCCATTGACACCGCCAGCTTTCAGACCATAGGGACCACTAAGTAGCTGTGCAATCATATTCCCCGCCTCGGCCTCCGAGACATTAAAGACTGCCGCCAGACTCGCGCGCACCTGCGGAGAGACGCTGGCCACAAACAACTTTCCCTCGGCGTGGTGTCCGTTGATACCGTTTGTCACTGCGTTGCTTTTGTGCCCATTCGCGACCCCATTCGTCCCATTGTGTTGCTGCCATGGCGCGCGCAGGGTCTTGTACGTATCAAGCGTTGTGAGGACCTCGGTGTGTGATTGCAGGGTGACGAGTATGGCTTCTGCGCTCGTGACGCATCCTGAGCACGCAAGACAGTCGGTAAGTGATATCTGGGCAGGCGGCGGTGGTTCTGAAGCAGCAGCTTTGTCTTCGGTGGTGACTTCGTACGGGTTCTGGCGCTGGTCAGTATGCGGCGCGCCGACTGCGGAGTGCCTACAGAGCGCGTACAGACGAGTCTTCCGGCTTTACAGGAAGCGTTTCTATGGGCTTTATGCACGCGACACCAGGCGATATGAAATCGTTCAAGTCATCGGCAGAGAGAATGGCACTCATGGTGAGTTGTGTCTGGTGGAGGAGGGATGGGGTGCGGATCTGGATGCGGCCGGCGCAAACGAAAAAGGCACGACGCTGGAGTGGCTGTAGAGTCAGGCGCAAATGGTCTAGAGAAGGGCAAAGGCGATGCGAACCAAGTGGTTACGTCCCACCGAACCTCGGAGAAGCCCATTGCCCCCAGGGCTGTTTTGCAGTCATCGCAACGCGCCCCGCCTATCGATAGGCGTTGATTTCACATCTCGACACTTCCGCGGCCCACTTCCGACTTCCGCCACACTTGACTGACAAACCAACATGCTCGCGTGCTTTCGCCCACACAAAACCAGCCGTGTCACGGCACTCCATGCAGGGAGATTTTCGCCTAAAATAGTATCAAATCCCAGGTGTTGCTGCAAGTGTACTCGTCTGGTTCGACTTGTGAATAACTTCACCAGGAAACATAATCTACCTGGCTCTCCGAGCTCAGCCTCGTCATTAGCACGCTGGTATCTATCTCCTTGTTTCACGGTACATGAGGGGAAAAGCTCGACCAGAACAGTATTCTCAATGTCCTGAGCAAAGTAATATCTGTATCTAAACACACTTCGGGGCCAGTATTGTAAGCCCACTGCGCTGGTTCCCGTCCAACATATCTCTTTCCGTCCCCCATGCGTTTCTTGCTATTTGACTTCTCTTCGTTGTATCTACTCAGACCATCGTCTCTCATCTCAGTACTGCCAGAGATAAACTGTCTTTCAAAGACAATACTTTCCTTCACATTCGTTTGACTAAACGAATGTACTCACTGATGGCTATAGACGAGAACACGCTATGACCGTTAGAAGATGTTGCAGGTATCTCTTCTAACGACTCGATCCTCATTCAAGATATCGGTGTAGGTGCGAGTAAGGGACAATCGCTATAAGCTCAGCCTTTTGTACAACGTAGAGCCTCTGAGCCCGAAAGACTGGGTTGAGATTGTGTTTGGACTCTGACCAGGACGCTAAAAGCCAAGAGGGATGAGGCGTAGAAGTAAACAAACGATCTGGAGAGGTGGGAAAATAGCAGATTGGCCTCACAGTACCCAAGAACGGCCACTGTTTTGGCCCGAACGTTGCCTAGTCATCAGATGTATGAAGAAGTCTACACTGAAAGAGGCAAATGTCACTCAAAGAAACAGAACTTATCACCACTCTGGTCAAGAACTGATTGTAATACGAAACCAACGAGAAAGAGAACATGTCCCGATGATAGAGGATACGAAACAGCATGGGCAAGCAAGTCTTAACCATGAATTCCCAAAATAGACGTAAGCAGGCGGGTAAACAACAATCCAACCATCACAACAAGAAGCTTCAAACATTACCCCTCAACACCAATAAACAAACAACAAACAAACCGCCACCACCTCCCACCATCGCGATCTTTACGACCCTACCCTTCGCCACTCACCCCTGATCATCGCACTGCGCACACCCCAACGGCCCGCCACGCCCGCCCCTCGCACACCACCACCGCTTTTTCTTTCTTTTTTGAAAAAAAGGGACGCCCCGAAGGAAGGGATGGGAACGCACCGACCCGCCTTCGCCCTACCATACCATACAATGCGCGCGCGCGCACACCCCACTATACCACCACGCTAGGCTAGATCGCCCTACCCGGCCGAGTCGACATGTAGACAGGGATCCGTAGTCGTTGTGGAAAGCAGAGGGTGGTGTCTGTGTGTTGGTAGATGTGCACGTGCGTCGTGGCGAGAAAGTAATACAAGGGATATTTTGCTAATTGAGGGGTAGTTATGGAAGAATGATGGCTGGAGGGAGGGGGAGAGGAGGGGGGAGAGAATCGGCAGGACCATACGTGGAAATGCGGGCAGATCTGATGTGCGTGTGGCGCAACAATGATGATAGTGGTGGCACTTTCTTTTACTTTCTCTTATCTTAAACCCTGAACTGCGAAGGCCAGTGAGCAATTGAGATGGTGAAGGGAGGGAAATGGTAGGCATCGGCTTTCTGATTGGTATTATATATGGCTACTGTATAGTTGTTTGTATGTACAAAAGAGATGTTGGTTGGTTCGGATATGTGATCCAGCGTTCCAAAAATGAATTACGCAAGGTTGTGTATGTAGTGGGTGGCGGCATCAAGCCTGCCGTTGTATGTTGTACAGTGACGAGGCCATCCTGGGCCTTTGTCGAAGAGAAGTAATTATCTTATTACAAAAATGGTAAGGTGACCAAAACAAAGTATGCGCCAACCCAGTCTAAAACGAAATGGAACAAGAAAAAACGATTGGAGAAGTGAGAAGAGTGACAAAACGCAAAGAGATTGGTTGATCGCTCAACAAGGATGGCTATTTCTTACAGATTCCAGGCTATAACCACAGGGCCCAACCACGCACCAAGTTTTCCAAAACTGGGCCCTTCCTGGACATCTAATCTACCCAACAAGGATAGCAATGAGTGATAGGATATAAATGACCTCGCCAAATACAAACCAGGGGTATTCGCCAACAAAACGAAGTCAACAAACAAGGAGAAGCAATGTGCCGCGCGCTCTAGTAAGGTATCTCTTAGAAAAAGTGTGTGCCCCTACAACAAAAAAACCGGAAATTTATGATGCAAATAGAAGGAAATACGCAAACACATTGACCCTCGTCCGTGCGCGTTGATAATTTCCTGTAGACACAATAGTCCAATCCAGAATTGAGAAAAGATGCCTGGCAAGATGATTCTGTAAAAAGAAATATGGTGGTGTACATGGATAATGTGGGACTGGTATTGAGCAACGAAATGACGTTGCGAGATAAAAACGATTGTGGGCAGTCGAATGACGCCGAAAGCACCATTTCGAGATGTGCTACTTTTGCAGTCCCACAAGCATGTGGAGCGATGGCGCATGCACCGTTCCTGACGGTAGACCAAAGCTGAGTGTCGTATGGTCGTAACCAGGAACGAGAAAGAAGTGACGGAAGCCGTGTGTCTAGGTCTTGGCCACGACGGTCGGAAGAGAACACACATCGTGTGAGATAGCCAGCTTGACACTACACTGGGTATATGGCTAAAAGGGAGAGAATGTTGATAAGAAAGATTTTCCGTAAAGACGTCAAATATCACCGGTATAACTTTTGGGTAGCCATCAGGCTTGCTGCTACACTCGAAGCCCAGTCGTTCTCATCATAGGGTGGGGTAGGCCACTTCGAGGTACTTTCATTTTGCTTGTTGTGAGACTTGGAAATATTCATAGGTTTACTGGGTGTGCTGTAGTCGGCCTGGCTCATGTCGGCAATGCTGCCTTTGGCGGAAGACGATGGTGTAAGGTACGATGCTGCCGGGCCCATATCAGGCTGCGAACGACGTGCCAGATGCTTGTGGCTGTCCATAGTGTTCACGGCTTGGTGTGTTGAGGTAAGGACTTCGCTGAGCAATTCCTCCTCTTCATTGGGAGCCTCATACCGGTTAGAAGGGTTCGACTTATTCTGGACAGCTCGTCTGGTCCTGCTGGAGATGGGTGCAGCTCCGTGACCTTCAGTGCCTCGCGGATCAGGTCCGTGTGGAACGGAGTGATGGCGTTTGAGCATTGGGTTTGACGCAACCCGTTGGCCTTTTGTAGCATTCATCTGTTGAGAATGGCCTTCAACACTTGACCTTACATGCTGCAAAGCTTTGTCTAAGTCTGAGTAGTCAGAGTTAACCGACGGCGCTGGTACGATGGCAGGCTGATCCAGACTCATGGGTTGTCTCGCGCCAGTGCTTGCCCATGGTGAGCAACCTGCATTGGCTTCGATATCATCTGAGTTTGGCGACATTGGTGTTTGGTAGCGTCCAGACAGGCGGCGAGCGCGCTTCCTGAGATGAGAGAAAAATCCTTCCTTAGGTCCGCCAGCTGGGGATGTGAGTCCTGATTGGCCGTTCAATGCCCTCTCTGCTTCTTGCCTATGTACGTCTGCATAATGATTACCGTGTGAAGCTTGAGAGAGTTGACGACCAATCTTGCCTGCAGCGCGTACACTCGCTTGCGCAGTGACTTCTGCAGACAATGGAGAAATTGGCTTGATGGAAGGTAGGATCGGGATTGGCGCGCCGTGAGAAGGAACCCCGTTCGTCCACGTGGCACGTTTAGTAACATTGGGGCGACTCTTAGTCGACGCACTTGCGTCAACTGAGCTTGCTTGTGCAGGTGATGGGCGGGGCGTTAATGTCTGCGTCTGGCTATGCTGCGGAACTGCTGGCGCGCTCTCACGAGCGACTAACGACCGCCGTAGCCAAGAGGAGGTCTTTGACGTGATACTCGGCGAAGCCTCTGGTGAGTCCTTCGCGGAAAGATCTGACTGCTTACGACCCAACAACCTTGAGGAAGATGACTTTAAGCGTAGAGGGTCAACAGCGTCCTGGAAGTACTCATGGGCTAGAGCCTGTGCTGATGTTGGCCGGCTCCGAGGGTCCCAAAGCAAGCACCACGTGACAAATTGAGCCAAACTAGCAGGCCATTGTGGTGATGGTAAAATCGTATCAATTGAGTGTGGAGCCATCTGTAAACTTAGTCAGTATATTGTAAATTATGTAGATGTGGTCACATACTTTTGGGAACGAGAAGCCAAGCTTCTGCGCCAATCTCACGCCATCTTTCCATTCACCGCCACCAACTGGTTGACCATGCTTGTTGACCCAGCCTCCCGGGCTTCCCATGATCTCGCAGACTCTCCATACCTGATCGACTTCGTTTCCACCAGGGAAAAGAGGTTTTAAAGTTGCAATCTCTACAGCCATGGCACCCACTGCCCAGATATCTACTGGGGCTGAGTAATGGCCAGCTCGTAGCAAAACCTCGGGTGCACGATACCATCGTGTGGATACGTATGTTGTGTATGGAAGCTTGGAGTGGGTTTCCCTGGCTAAGCCGAAGTCGGCAATCTTGATGGTGTAAACGGGAGGTGTTGATGGAGGGGTCATCATAGCAGAGTACCGTCGGAAGGGATGCGACGAGTCGTTTTGCTGTGATGTCGATACTAGAATGTTCTCTGGCTTGATGTCACGATGGAAAAACTCCCGATCATGGATGTGCTCCAGGCCGGAAAGAATCTGGAAGAGGATGCTCTTTACACTGTGAGCATCCATTGGCTTGTGATCGCGTGCTTTCATCAGTTGATAGAGGTTCCCATCCATGTACTCCATAGCTATGTGAAGCCTTCTGCTGTATGGGTCTAGGAAGATATCTAAGGCGGGCACCAAATGAGGGTGCGGGGGCAGAGATCGAAGGAATATGACTTCCCGAAGTTCCAGACAGCTCGAGAATGAATCAAAGGTCTTCTTCATGGTTTTGATGGCAACCTACAACGCGTTAGTATGCTTTAATTTTGATCAATCTACATGATCTTTCACGTACAAGAGTGCCGCGACGAGCAACGTGAGCGCCTGCCGTGCGGACGCGTGCAAGCGTGACGCTGCCGAAGCTGCCATCACCAATCTCTTTCATCACTTCATACCTCTCCTCGAGTGAGGCCCAGCCATGAGGCTGAGTCTGTGATTCTGGGTGCATGATGGTGATTGTGAATCAAGTACTTGAAGGAGATGGTTCGTCTCCGATGCAAAGGACTGTCGAAGAGTTAGCAACGCGTTCTGACGTTAGCCAGTGAAGTGATGACTAGTGGAGTCTTACGTGTTACAGATCGATGTCCTCTCTGGTTCATCCCATTCAAGGAGGTGGTGTCGAGGATTGGTAGTATAGAATTCCAAGTGACAAGGTCGAGTTGAGGGGGAGTTCAGTGCGTATCAAAGGGATCAGGGCGATTGAGTAGTAGTAAGGGTCCAGGTTGATGCAGGTGCGGGAGTGTCGAAGAAATGAGAGACGACGGTTGGAAAAGGGTGTGTGGAGACAAGTCCGGGACCACGGTAGGGGGACGATATTCCGTTGTTTAGGTGTTCTAGTGAGGATGAAAGAGGAATAACTTTGTGACCATAGCTCGGGTGGCTCAGTGATCGGACAGGGAAATTTGACCGGGCCTGTGCGTCCGGGGGATGAGGGAAGTGGATTGCAAGACAAGTGAAGTTGAGGAATTGGGCAAGGTGGTCTGGGTCGGGTGTTGAATCCACTTGCGACTGACAAGGCGGTCTAAACGAAGCCAGGTGTGATGACTGACGGGGAAACGTCAACACGGACAGGACGGCGTCAGGTGCCGCAGCCTCGTCCGATTGATGGACACGGATTGATGGACAGGAAAGGCGAGGGTCTCTCACATGAATCGCAGCCCAAGCCGTTGAGGAGATTAGAGTGGAAGGGGCACTGGCAGAGCGTTGCGAGGCGTAATGATGAAGATCGCAATGCCCAGAGGGGACAAGCGCAGTCAAAGGCCAGCAGTCGGTCTGTTGCCGTGGTGAAGGCGGTCGCAGCTGTGCGTTGGCAGACGACTCGACAGGCCAGAAGGGATGCAGAGACGCGAGCCGGCTAACGAGCGAAACACAGAGCGCAGCGGGAGAAGACGAGCAGAGCTGGGGCGGTGACAGCAAAAAGCATGTCGGGCGCGGCGCGGCGGTGTTTTTGAGCAATGTGAATGTGGCGTGCAGAACGATTGAATCACGCGAAATGAGAGCAGGACAGGCCTGGGGCTGTCAACGGCGGCGCGGGCGTGTGAGGAAAGCGCGACGGAGAGCAGCAGGAGCGCTCGGATCAGGCCGCGCTCGACTGCGCCTAGCGTCTTCATAATGCGGCGCCGCGACGATTGGCCGCCCGCCCCCCTTTGCGAGATATTGTTCCAGCCGTGATTGGGCTGCTGCGTCTACTTGTTGCTGTGTGATTGATTTATGAGACGAGTCACGTCGCCGATGGCGCGGATGGTGTCTTGTTTATCCATCCGGCGCCTGCATTAGCCTGCACATTTCACATGTGCCCACCCCCATTGCAGAGCCCTGCTTGGGCAACTACCTACATAGCCTTGCCATGCGCCGTAAGCACTTTCAATAGGCAGACCATGCGCTGTGTGCTGTGCTATGCTGTGCTATGCTGTGATGTGATGTGATGTGTTGTGTTGTGTTGTGTTGTGTTGTGTTGTGTTGTGCTGTGCTGAGCTTTCTGCTACGCTTCACGCTACACTTCCTGTTGCGCTCCCAACTATATTTCCCCCTCGCAAGCGCCAGGCAGCACCACCATCAGCCCTCGTCGTGCCCAGCATGGCGCGCAACCACGTTCTTCGTGCTGGTCGGTCCCCTTTTCCAATATCGATCCTCCCTCCGACCGCACGGGCCACTAGTACCTTGATTTGTGGCAGGTCACTGCAGCCTTACCCCATTAGCCATCATCGTCTAGCGTCTTATCCATTGGCAGGGGAGTCTTGCCGGCACCCGTCACAGTGGAATCGTTGCTTCTAGCGCAACGCGGCATTCCGGAACAATCATGGTGAGAGAGACCGCCTGAAACCTGCCAGCTTTGAGTCAGTAGTGCGGGAGGAGGGTTTTTGATGCCATCATAAGTGGGCATCCTCATCGCCCTCGAGGCAGGGCATCCGCTCCCATAGCAGGCCAACGTGCGTCAAATACCCCTGAATATCTCCTAGAATGCCATCATCGGCGAACGCAGGGCATGGAGACGACGGGAATCGAGAGCCCTCGCGCTGTGCAACTGCATAGCGATCGACAAGACAAGGCTCAACTCTTTCGACGGCCTCGGGCGTTTCCACGGCAAAGCTGCTGCACGTCCGTTCATTGTCAATAGCCTCACTCCACAAGGTTTGTGCCGTGCAGAGTTTGATGCGAACAAACCAGGTTGCGCGTCGTGCTGTTTCTCCCGCTGCGTGGAATGTCAACTGGCTATTCCCGTCTGCCTGTCCGCTGTCACACAGACTTCCCGAGATGAACAGACCCTGGTGATGCCCAAATCTCCCTCCATCCCGAGTCCATGCGCGCATATCAAGCAATCTACATTGTGGACTCGTTGGGCGTAATGCCTGTACGAAGGATGAGTGACCGGCTCCTTTCATCTTCTAGAATGTTTCTCCTCTTGTTGGAGCCCTGCCAGTTTCATTAAAAAAGACTTGGGAGCGAACACTCGAACTCTAACCAACGCCCTTGGAAACATAGTTTCGAAATTCTTTGTCATCGTTTATGCTTTGCCGCAGCTACGATTCTCAAATACTGATCCTGACATCAAGTCGTCCAAGAAGCTGGCAACTTTTCAAGTTTCGTGGTTCTGGTTCCCCGGATTGTCCGCCAATCCTCGTAGCTTCCTGCATCTCTTTGTTAGCCAGGAACGCAGGCGGTTGATCCCCCTTTCTCAGGCAGAGGAACAAGGTCATCCCTTTCACATCTGAAAGCTCCTGTATCCCAACTACGGCTATGCAAGTCATCGGCGAGCGCCTCAGGAACCGAGCCTGAATGCGCAAGTCATTCGTTCATTTCTGAAGTTGTTTTCTTTCTGCCCCCACGCCTTGCTCGCGCTCTCCATGCACGTTAATGTCATCTTTTCGAGCCCACTCCAAATCTTAACCCTCACGAACAACTACTAACCATGCACGGCAAACGATCGATTTATCTATGTGATATGACACGTGTTTGGCGGTGTTACGAAAGAGCAGCTTGTGTTAAGGTGCTACAGCATGACATTGTGCGCGCACGTTGAGGAACCAGCAGCAAGCCCGCGCTCCTGAATTCCGTTCCCCTGCCCACCTTGCGACACGGATCCCGGATCTTGATAAAGAAAGACATTTAAAGCAAGTCCATTCGACCCATAATCATACCACCCAACATTTGCTTTATTAAAAGGTCCTTCATTTCGGGAACAACTGCAGCAAAAGCAACTCTGATCTTCTCTCGCGTCAGAATCCCACGGAAAGCAGGGAACCAATGCAGATCATCAGCTGTGTCTCGAGCCACATGTTCTTCCTGCAACGGCTACGTGCATCTCAACGTGGCTGTTTGGTTTTCATTTTGATCAATGCGCTCTGGATACGTGCATGTTGATACGCGTACCGACTTTCGTTTCGTACTCATTACGGCCATTTCAAATCGTCTTCCTTTTACCCTTTTCGTCCATTTTCCAAGACTAAGGGCTGGGTAAGACGCTGACCACTCGGCATCTTACAAAGGGTTTTTTGCGGCAGCTCGGTGCATTTGTTTTCACGATAAAGCATCCAACGTAAGCTCCTTGTGGGAAGTGTGCCTCGATACAACTTAGCGTTCAAACAAAACATATGAAGCGGGCCGATGCGAATTCCATTTTCGACTCCAAGCGCCCAAGAAGGAGGGGTGGCAGGACGTCTCACTGGATGGAATGCTTGGGAAAAAGAAGCTAAATCTAATCCCACACCACATTTTCTTCTGCAACGCCGACGCGTGAGGTTGGTAATGTTCCCCAGTCCAGAAGGTACCTAGACACGAAGGTTGCTCATGCCGAGAACCTTACTCAGCCACAAGGACTCGGCTTGATTTACATGAGCAATGTCTATTTTCAGGTGAATGTGTTTCGACTTCCTCAGCTAGTTCTATGTAAAGGACAACTATGAATATCCGTAGTTGTTTGGTGCGACACAAGGAATCCCTTCAACCAAGAGGTACATTTTTGTATGTGTCCAAGGCCTAGGTAGACCTTGCATACTACTTCCAGAGCCGAAACAACAGTAACCAACCTAATAGCAAATATGCGTGCGATATTGGGTCCAATAATAAAATAGGATTCACAATTGGCCGCTTTCATTTGCATTGCGATCGGTTCTTTGCCCATTATCGTGGTATCATTTATGGGAACATGCATCTGACCCGCGTTGGCATGCATGCGACTAGCCAACCCCACAATACCCACCACGCCATCCCACGCGAAGCCTCGAAGCTTGCGCTACCTTATGGTTTCGTTGCCATAGATACTCTCAAACTATGAATTAAGACGCGACGCAATCATCAATTATGGTATGTGGCAGGCGACCAATGCGAGCAAGCATCATTACGGCCACGGCTTTTCGCTTCCGATCAGCTTGAATCCACGCTTCAGCCGAGACAGAGAAAGCACAGCAGCCTTGCTAACCATCAATGAGAAGACATAGATACATGTGAGTACATGCATTACCAGTAGTACCTGCAGCTAGATGTGCATTGACAACACCAGCCATCCTGACCGCTATTTGCACCACGCTTGTAGGCGAGCAGCCGCAACTGACGCAGGCCCACAAACCGCTCAAAAACATACTACCGCAAGTAGGAAGGATCAGTGGGTATGAACATGTTCGGGGTAGGCGGAGCTACTGCGGTCAAGAGAGCGGTCACAAGTACATCAAAGCGGGCCGACACGTTCACTTGCACACCGACAAGATAAGAATCTGGAACACAATTGAATTTGAGTCGAAACTATTGACATTTACAATCTACTCTATATTGACTTCCAGACATTGACGTGGCCTGTTCAGGAACACTGGTGCTAGTTAGCATGCCTGTTCGTGAGAAAGTATGCCGACTGGAGGAGAAATAGGTAGGGAATTCAGTTCTCCAAGGTGATTGTCTCTTCAATGTTATTGCAGAAAGAACACAGCGAATCATTGTGTTCATCATGTGAGGGGGTGGGGGAGGGAAAAAGAAGGAATTGTAGACATACCGGCCACGTATGAAATCTAGCAGCTGAAGTCAAGTTTGTAACCTATTTTAAAGCTGTCAGCTTGTGCACAGGCTTCAAATCATGTCATCTCGTTTTAACAAGTAGGTACGTGTCCATCAAGAATCAGCCTGGGAGAAGTTAGCTAAATATTCCAAATCTTATCAAAACAGGAATACATACCTCATTAAATCAGATTGTTTGGTAGTGATCAGGACGACGGACGCTCGTTACAACGCCGCCGCTCACACAGTGTGAATATCAAGAATCATCATTGGATTGATGGACCGTCTGGAAGAAACAAGATTATGGCATACCTGCGTGACATGTCAGCAAAAGTCTCGGGATTCAACTTGTAACAAAAGTGCAAGGTTGAGGGCAATCAGTGATGCTGTATCAACAAGTACTTCCTCTCCCAAACACCCACAGGTTTGTACGCCTGCTTTTTATGGATGCCGGTCGAAGAGTACAATCTGTCCGCCCGGCGCATCAAGGGTATCATCAGGAAAGCCGTTGTGATCGAGAACGTAAAGAGGATATGGTGAGGGAAGTATGTACCTAAAGAGAACATGTTAGCCAAATGTTCTCAAACAGACTCATTTTAAATAATCAAAATGTGTACAGCAGAATCAGACAAGGCTGAAACTAGTTTAGACAGAATCGACATTGTATATTCAGGTCGAGGAATGCCTTTCCGTGTCAAAGTATCATCACTCTGCTGGCAGTGGGGTGTGGAGGAGGAAGATTCTTACCTTTTAGTAGTAGAAAACAGATAGGATGCATATATGGCTTGGAAGTCAATACTGCAGCAATATTAGCAAGGGAATCAACAATAGATCCATAACGAGGCTGCCGCTGAAGGGTGCATCATTTAAGTGTTGTGGTCCTTCATGGGGTTGTAGGAGTTGGATTGTTCAAAAGTATAACGTATAATCTTCTGCGGCAGGCGCGAAGGAGGTTGAAGAACTTACAATATGCTAAGAGATAATTCTCAAGCTACATTAGTGATATATCAAAGTGCGACACCGGAGACACGCATGCAAAGCGCGTTATTGTCGCAAAGAGGTGAGGTTGAAGTTGTTGGAGAAGCTTCCGAAAAATTCGCTATGAGCTCCACCGGCCCGACTATTTTACCGTAGCGTTTGCTTATATAATTGGTATCCACTTATGGAGAAAGAATGCACAACTCTTTACAGAGAAAATTAGGCTTTGGATAACAGATCAGTGAAGTTGTAGGGGTTGTCGTAGCTACCAATTCAGTAAGTCTAGGCTCAACTCTGAATTTTCTCCAAAAGTGACAGACTGTCTGCATGCCTTGTACGACCAACTTGCACTTACTAGTCACGTAACATCTATATACATTTGTATATGTTTATGTAGAGTATTTGGGATTAGACTTAACTAAACATTCAGGCCTATCTAATCATTGTTATGGTATGATAATGGTTTCTTCTCAAAGGGCGTGTTTAATAGGGCTACTTGTCATGACTTTATTCACGTTGCATGTCACTTGCATGAGTAAACACTAACCAATGGATCATTCAATGTGCCTCAACTCAGCTGCATGCATTGAAGAAACTGGATATTGTAGTATTATCACATTTCCGGATTATTGGTTGTGTACACGATGATGGCTTTGCATCAACGACCGCAGACAAAGGATTAATGTAAGTCGCAACATTTGAATTCAGCTTTTTAGATTCACCTGTCAGACGAGAAATATGTCTAGCAGACTGGATGATGATCTTTATATCTTTGCTATAGTCGATTGGATCAAAATTCAAACATCACCCTTTCGTCAAGCCAAAGACAAAAAACCCGAAAGAAGATAGTCCTGTATGCCTGCAGCGACCATCTTTCAAGCATAGTAACCCGCATCCCGCCACACGTTACTCTCCAAGACGCAGAATGCAATCCGAGCAACTAAGAATGCCAGAACTCCTCTGCACTCAAATTACGTGGCGGCGCCACCTATCATCAAAACTAATAGTAGCGTGCATTAAAGGCATAAAAGACACAAGTGTGGGCGCGTGAAGTCAAGATGAAAGTAGACACCATGTACCAACCAACTCCTCCGTATATATTCAACAGAACTGCTCATCGGAGTCCTGCTGATACAAGGCTTCTGCGTTACAAATCGTCTCAAACATGAACAAATGCGTGATAAAAAGGGAAAATTGGACACCGAAGCAAAGTCCTGGGTGGAAGGGGGTATGTAACGTCCTGTCCAGTGCGCCGAAGTAAACAGATGGTGAGATATATACACCGAGGGGAAATGTTGAGGGGTGAGGATGAATCTAGAAGCAATTTAACGTGCCCTTTTTCTTGTTCTTCCTGTTGGCGTCGTTGAGAGCTGCCATGCGCGCCTCGAGGTGCGCACGCTCTGCTTCGACACGTAGACGGGCATTGCGCTCTTCCTCGACGGCCTGAAGAGAGTGGCGTGCTGCACTACGCTCCTTGCGCATAACACCGAGCTCTTCCTCCAAGGTAGCGCATTTTCGCTTAAACTGGTCCAAATCACCCTTAGTTCTCTGACTGGAGGCTTCGAGGTCTGTCAGAGCATCCTCAAGAGTAGCCGTCAATTGCTTTTCAGCAAATAAATGCTTTTCAATAGTCCGAATACGAGCTTCCTGGTCTTCAACAAGCTGTGCCTGTGCGATATCCTTGCTTTGATGGCGTGACGTGGGTGGAGAAGGCGCAGATGATTGATGGGGCGGCGGACTGCCTGGAGGCAAAGGAGGAAGGGGAATAGCAGGTGGTGGAGAAGGCAGAGATGAGTGTGATGCGCTCTTGCGTTGATTAGAAGTGTTCGAGTTTGACCTTTGGAGGTCGTCGTGAGGACTGATGGAAACACGAGCAGAGGTGCGCTTTGCATCCAGAAGTTGTGACTGCGTTTGTTAGTGGTGACTCCGGAAAAACTGTGATATACATACCTCCAAGAGAGCGATCCTGATACGAGACTCTTCCGCTTCCTTCTCAAGCTCCTCTTGACGACTGACAGCATCTTGTAGATCACGGCTGCGTTCTGTTTGAAGAGCAGAGAGCCGATTATTCGCAGCCTCATGCTGGTCCCAGTTCGAGTTGAGTTGATCTTCAAGTTCACCGACAAGACGGGAGCTCTTTTGTTCTTTTTCACTGACCTTCTCGAGCTCTTTCAGTGTTTCTGAGTTGATAACCTCGAACTCTTTCATCTTATCATTAAGAGTACCAATAGTTTGAGTAGCAGCAGAGAGTTCCTGTCTCGACAACTGAAGATTAGCAACAGCTTCTTCCATTTGTTTCGCCAGGGACTTCCTCTCTTCGGCCAGAGACTCGATATGAGATTGAATTGTGCTGAAGTCAACTTCTTTTTCCAAAGCATTCGAGACGACTGTAAGCAGAGTCTCCATGTTAGCCTTAGCGGTGGATAAATCCGTCTGAAGAGCTGCCGATGATTCCTGATGAGCAACGAGCTTTGATGTGAGCTCCTCAAGCTCAGTTGAATGGGATTTCTGGAGAGACTCCATACTCTGTTGGTGATATTCGATAGCTGATTTGTGCTCATCGATTTGCTTTTCCAGGTTTGAAACCAACGACCTGTGAGTTTCCAGTTCCTTCTCGTTAAGAACTCTTGCTTCAGCGTCCTCTTCTACCTGCTTGATAATGTTGGCGTGAGACTCTTCAAGCTCAGCCAAACGGGTAGCATTGTTCACAGCGGTGGCCTTGTGGTCGTCAACCTCAGCCTGCAAAGCACTGACAAGTTCGACGTGCTTTGATCTCTCATGCTCTAAAGCAGCTTCAGACTGGGCTCCTTTAGAATCCTCTAATTCGGCCAAACGAGAAGTATGGCGTACCTGCAGCTGTTGCAAGGCCGCCTCCAATTCTCGTACTGTTTCAGAGTGCTGCTTTTCAGAAGCTTTGGTGACCTCAATAGCTTCTTGGTGTTTCCATTGCCAGTGAGCTGCCTCATTCTTCAGCTTGTCCAACTGAGTAAGACGGGAAGGTGTATCGTCAGTCCGCGTGGACTCGTCCTCACTGGTAAACTCTCCAGGAACACGTCGATCATGAGAAGCTTCGTCAGATAGATCTGGAGTCCTTAGAGAATCCCGAAGTGTCGCTACCTGCTCCAAGAGTTCGTGCTCGCGCTGAGCATGCGAATCCTTCAACTCTTTGATCAGGTCCTCGCTTTGCTTGATCTGATCTTGCATAGTAGCAACAAATGACATGTCGAGTGGCGACGATGCCTTGAGACTAGACCTCTCTTTAGTCAGACCGCTAATCAACGTCATTTTACTTTCCATCTCTTTGCGCACAGAATTGACTTCTGCTTCCAACTCTTGCACACGCTCAGACCTGATATGTAATTCAGACATGATGGTGTTCAAGTTGAGATCAAAATTTTGTATGGAATCGGTTTCTTCCCCGAACGTGTCGAGAGCTATATTGCGGAGGGAGGTGAAGGCACGATTGGATCGGTCGTTCGCAAGGACTGCTTGACTGGATTTTCGGCGGATCATGTGCACTGATGGCGAGCTAGGCCGTGTCATCTGGGCCTTTGTTACTTCGCTCTTCAACTCTTCCACATAATCCAGCATATCCTGATGTTGTTCCTGCAGATCTGAGTAGTCTTGGTTCAGCACAGCCATGCGCTCTTCTTTCTCTGCATGCAGCAATTTCAAAGCTTCGAGTTCGTGGATTAACACTGCTCCCGAGTGATGCTGCTTCTGATCCACAGAACTTGTGGAAAGTCGCGCTGCTTTGGTTCCATTTTGTTCAGAACCAAGCCCCATATCTTTTTGTAATGGAGACGCATCGCTGGATTCCACCAAGGATAGTTCCGCAGATAGTGTACGCGAGAATGATGGTGGGCCATCCTCTGTCTTGTGCCCATTTACTTCCTTCTGTTCTAAGAAAGATGTCGGTCGAGACGACTGTTCCAAGGAGGGTCGACGATGACGAGCCTCGTCCACAGTATCTTGGAGGGCAGCGAGAGTTCGCAAAGCCTCTTGATACTTGCTGGCGAGTGTATCATAATCTTGAAGGGTTCCCTCGTGCTCCACCCGCAGGTCAAACAGTTCTTGGGTTATTGAGTCAAGCTTGTCGTGTACGAATTTGGACTGTGCTGGACTTGAAGGCTCCTCCTCTGTGATTCCTGGGGCTAGTTCCTTTAGGGAAAGACCATTCGCCTTTGAACGGCTGCGTTGCTCTTCTGTTCGATCACCATTTATCGACGCTGTGCGGGCCGTTAAAGGGCGCTCGCTGTCCTCTTCTTCCGCGATGGCGTCCACAGTGGTGCTGAACACGTAGGTTCCGTCAACCGACGGCCGCTTTTCGAGTTGTGGTCGTCTCTCGAGGAATGAATCACTGTTGTTCCTTGAATGCCCATTCACCAAAGTCTCATCACCCGTAGAATCCGAATGATGAACACTATCGAGCTCGTGCAAAAGACTATCGAGCTTTCCAATGCTTCGTTGTCGTTCGACCACATGCTTGAGTCGCTCAACTTCACGAGCCATGAGCTCCGCCTCCTGTTCGTTCTCCGCAAGACGTTCCTCAAGAGTAGAAATATATTCTTCGCAGCTTGACTCGTTATCACGCGCCTTCTGCAATTTCTCTCGTAGGTCTGAAATTGTGGTATCGGTCTTCTCAATCCCATAGGCTGAGTTGTCAATCTGACTTTCCAGCGACTTAACATACTCTTCGTTGGTTGCGTCTCGATCCATGGCCTTCTGAATACGCGCCTGTAATTGGTGGTTCTGACTTTCGAGGATAGCAATTCGAGTCTCTTTCTCCAAGAGATCACTCTCATGGACCGAAAGAGATGTTCGCGTATTTGATAAAGATGATTCCAGAGTTTGAATGGTCTTCTCGTATTCAAGCACCACAGACTCGACGGCTTCTGCAAAGGAGTTCGATCTCTTCAACCTCTCAAGCGCAGAGTCACCAATAGCATCTTTCAGTATAGGTGTCTCGGCGTCACTATTATCGCGTGCTTTCGTAATCTCAGTGATGAGTTTGGTGTGGCGAGCGCTAAGAGCTGTGTAGTTCTCTTGAACATCAAGCAATTGGTCCTGGAGCTTCATCTCCCGCTCATGCTGTCGTTCAACGCGCTCTTGGGGGTTGTCTTTCCTCCTGTCGGTTCGCTCTGACAAACGAATTTGATCCCGTAGAAATTGAACTTCAGCTTTCAACCGGTCGATTGCTACCTGCTTATCGCTGTCGTCATGCACTTGTTGAATCTGAGGCTTGGATTGGATGGCACGAGCCCGTTGCGCGTACTGCACAGTGTTCAAGGTTTCACTAAGATGAAACTCGGCTGGATTGACACAAGCAATCATGTATGTGATAGCATTCCCGCCAAGGGAGTCTTGGAGTAGGCGCGTGAGCCGTGAGTCGCGGTACGAAACGTGCGAGCCTTGTGAGCGAGATGACAGCTGTGAGATGACTTTGCCTAAGCTTGCAAGGCCGGCGTTGATGGAAATTCCCTCCTTAGCCCGATCACCAGAGGCCTGCGTATTCTTCAGTCTCTCACTTCCTGCCAAATCAACGAAATGTAGCTTGCTATCCACTGTGATCCAATTCTCGCTAGAACCTGACATGGCCTCAATAGGCACTGACCTACGCTTCTCGCGATTCGAGAGGGGCACAGAAGAGCTCTTCTTTTGCACAAGATTCAAGCTGAAAACAGCGTGAGAGCGTGAGGATTTTGCGTTTACAGCCGTGGCGTCTGTTTGACGGATGGAGGACCCAAGATTAAGAGCATCCAGCAGATCTTCTACTGAATTGATTGGCTTCTGAGTGAGGCCAGTGGGAAGGATACGTCCATCACGGTCCTCGCGGATGCTGACAGCTGGCCGCTCAGCAAAAGGCACTGATTCGGGAACGAGGAGATCGCGCAGCTGCTCGTTGTAGATCTAAGCCAGTTAGCCGTTTGGCCTACATATTTTGCAAGGGTCATACCTCAACGTAGGTGGCTTTGAGCTGCCAGTTCTTGTTGGCTGACGGCTTCTTCGCAAAGCCCTGCATACCTAGGCTCGACACGCGAGACGGCGCGCGAATACCTGATCCAGACAATGGAGAGACGGATCCCTCTAACTTTTCGAACAGACTCGCAGCAGCGCGGGGGATGATACCTATGCATACAGTTAGATAACGTCCTTTCTGCTCGAAGGGACTGACGAGTTGTTCAACATACCCATAACCTGAGCGTCTCCCTGCTCTTGCGGACCTGTGGTGCCCATTGTGTATGACTTGCCAGCACCCGATTGGCCGTACGCGAGGATGGAAACATTATAGCCCTCAACAAAAGACCTCACACTATCGACGACGTAATCAAAGACCCCTTCTTGCTGGACATCCTCTCCAAACACACGGTCGAAGATGAATACTTTCCTGCCGCCCGACGCGTCGACGGCGAGACTCGAAGGCGACGTGATGTGGCAGGTTGCGGCGCGGAATCGCTGGGGGATGAGCTCGAATCCCGGGTCGCCTGGCTTGAGTGGCGGGCGAACACGCACGGCTACATCACACTTCTGTTAGGGAATTGTTCGCAGTGGGTGAATGGACATGTAGACGAGATGACAGTTTGGTACACGATCAGTCTGCAGTGTATACATACCAACTTTGACGGCTGTCTTGCTGTCCTCGTCGGAGGCCCTGCTTCCTCCAGGCTTGCTGCTGATGCTCATGCGACTAGAGCTCCGGTTGGGGCGTACCATGACACTCATGGGCCTCTTTGCGCCTCCAGGCGGTGGTGAGCCAGGCGGTGTTGCCATTGTCTGCAGCAACGACAATCTGTCCGTGTGCGCTCGTGGCAATCAATTGTCGAGGCTGGGCGGATATGCATGCGCGAGCGAGTGAGAGCGGTCCTTTTGTGGTACGGTAGCGCCGAGGTTGCCGTGCCACGCGCGGTCTTGAAATGAACAGACGACGGCAGGCAGCAGACAGCAGACGCAGCTGCAGCGCAACAGAGCGAATGCAGTAGGAGATGCAGGAATATTTTTCGGGCACAAGAACGAGCAAAAGGGCTGGGTTGACGCGACAACCTTACAGCCTATGGCGCGGGACTGGCACAGGGGAAACCAGGGTCATGGTTTGCCTCCACGAATCAAGCTCGCCAAGACGGCGACCCTGGTCGCGCCCACGCTACAACTGGCAACAACAGCCGTTGCGCCTCCTGCATGCATATTGTGTATGTACGTCGTCTACCACGCTCTGTTCCTCGTGTCAAGTTCCAGTCAGCATCCTTTTACCGTTGCATGCCCAGAAAACAGGATAACATCGGTACAAACGCTACCTGCGTCTTCTACCTGTCCGTCCTGTTTTGTCCTGTTTGCTAGGCCACGCCTCACATTTTTCAAAGTCCTATCAAGCAGGCACTAAACCTTCACTACCACCGCACCGAGCGCCGTCCATGTCGCGTCGCACTAGCTCGATTGGGCTTTACAGGTCTGGGGAAAATTAAGTGACCCGTACTCAATACATCTTCAGCACAGATGTCCTGCGTATCTCAGAATAACGCGAGGTGATACGATAGCGCTCTTGTCCGCTACGTCTGCTCCATGTTTGGTCAGCAGCGACGAGGTTCGAGGCGCGGGCTTCGATCACACCGACAGGCGCCAATGGAATGACATGGCGTGTTTCAGGAAGGGCTATCCCAACCACAAAAGCGAGGCGAGCGCTGTCACATGAGTCGCCAAGCTCCTTGAGGTGATGAAGACTGCAGCACAAAACGTTCACCGAGTTCGTCTCGAGAAGAGGAGCATTTGCCCAACTGACCGGACGCATGACGCTGCTGGGATGTGTGATCCCTTTAATGTGCATGAAGCTACGTCTGGTAGTTACATCTATGCTTCCGAACCTGAAGATTTTCCGGTTGTGGCTTGCACCGGAGGTCCATGCTTCCAGTCTTTCATTTCGGTCTCATAACGCTAGAATATATCTAGAATTCTCGCTCGCAGCCAGACACGGAAACAGCAAGTTAGTTCGTCTCAACCAAAGACTTTTAGTATTACAGCTCTGTGAGTACACATGTAGGCGGAATATCCACTATTCGTCACACCACAAACCGCGAGCGCAACACAACTGTTATTCGAGTCGAACAGTATTCTCGTCTGTCGTTTGTCATTTGCCTCTTTGAGGCTAGCAAAAGCACGTTAACATAAAGGTTAGTCCATCATCTGCAGCCGTGTTACTTCGAGAGGGAGGCCCCTTGGAAGAAGAAAGAAGGGGCAATAGCTAAAGAAAGATTACACGCTATCAACCATCCATTCATCTTCAAGGTCATTTCTAGCAACACCCAGCCTGTAGTAAGCCACAAGAGTCCGTCGTCGCCAAGGTTCAGATGACAATGTTAAATTCTCGGACTTTGTGTTGTTTAGTAGAATAACTAGAGCTTGTTGATCGCAACATCTTGAGTTTCGCGCAATCGGAAGTTGTTCCGAATAGTGCTCTCAGAATGCTCTTAATGATCGAATCAAGTCAGACGATATGACTACATACGTGCACCTTGGTGCGGCGACTAGCACAACGTGCTGGTGGAGATATCGAGTAACTTTCACCTATCAGCAGAATCCGGTCCATCCTGCACAATGTCGCCGACCATTACAACGATGTAACAATTAAACTATGTGCCTTCATGGAGCAATTTACTTTTTCGCTGGCCTGAGAGAGTGCAGCAACCTCTCGCAGTCTCCAAATGCCACAGCCGTACAGTACACGGAACTCACATGTCCGATACAAGCCCTATGATCATTTCTCGTACTCAGTCCATCAACCGCGAGGCTGTGGGGTCGATCATTGACATATTAAGCTTTGAAATCTAGACTTCTGCAGCTCAGAAAGTCTACGCGAGAAATCGGCTTAAATATGTGGATGTTAACGGTCAGGGGGCTGAGGTGGCTAATGGTTGTTTTTTCTCCTCGTCTGGCTTGCACATCTTACCCACTGTACAAAACATTGCATAGAATAAAATGTTCGATGTGGGTGATTTTCTAGTAACCTGAGAGTTACAACGTGAATCTAATGCTCTACCTGAATCTTCTGGTTCAGTCGTTCATAATTCTGTCAGGCTCCTTTCGACTATTCGTCGGGTTCTAACGGTTCGTTAACGCGTTACAAAGGAGATTGAGCATTCACGAAATGCTTCTGCCATGTGATGTATGCTCATGTGAGGACTAGGTATCAAATATGTGTTTTACAAAGGTTGAAAGAAATGCTTTGCTCCAACCATATGCATATGATACAGCTTAGTATATACACGACATCTCTGAATAATATCATGCCTTGATCGTGAACCGTTCAGCCTCCTCACTGCGCACCACCTTCTCGGTTCTCCTCTCTTCCCACACCTTCAGTGGCGACTTTTCCGTCGCCTTCCATTGCTTCCTCTTTCGCTCCGCTTGCTTGAACCGCTCATCGTCGGTGAGTTCTAGCCCCGCCTTCGTCTTGCTTCGGATTGCTGGGTCAATATTCTCCTCCTTTCGCAGCAACTTGCCGACCTCTTTCTTGAGGGACCTCGCAGAAGCCAAGATTTCTTGCCTGCTGCCGCTACTATTTGCCTTGGTTATTTCCGCAACCTCCTTCTTTTTCTCCTCATTTCCCCAAGGCTCCATGCTGGGTGTCTCGGGCCACACAAATGGCTGCTCCATCTCGACTGTCATGTACTTTTTCGACTCGGGACGGAACCAGTGGCGTGGCTGTTCTCTTGTGTCGCGGACAGGCATTTGTTTGACGTATGATCGCACATTGAAGCACTTTACATTGTAGGCATGGTAGAGGTAGTCGCGGAGGTCGTATTTGGAGAAATCGAGTGGGACTTGGAATCGCGCATGGTACGGGGAGAGACTTGGGGTTCGCATAAGCGCCAATGTGAATTTAGGCCTGTAATACCAGTTTCAGCTTGAATTCCTATGTATAGGGAGCGTGCGACTCTACAGGTAGATCTTGTTGCTGCCAAAAGCGATGAGCTTTTTCGTGATTGGTATAGCGTCCATGGCGGAATTTGCAGCCAAAGAATCAAGGGCTGATTGCAATCGTAGTACAAGGGGAGTTATCGAGACGCTGTCTGTTTCGCAAGCGAGGGTGGGATGGTGGCAGACAATCACTTCGCCATGGTTGACGTGAACGCGGAGTTCATCAAAATCTCCGCGTCACGTGTTGCGCACTCAAGCGCATGTGTAACGTGCAACTGTCATCCGGATTCAAGAACACACATTCATCGACACTATAACATGTTTTTGCGACCCACTCATGGGTGATAAGAGACTATAATTACAGTAGTTGTACCGAGAGACACGTCATAACTTGGGGAGCCGCTTAATGCAGTAAGCCGGTAGACCAGATATGATCTGTAGGCGATTGCAACACTCAGAATCTAGAGAGGCTGCGAGGCTACGCTCAGTGATAGGTCCCTCTGACTGTAAATCCTAATTCAAAGATGCTTCAAATCTATTTTCACCCTTACATTGATGTGTGTCTACACAGAATCTATGTGAAGACAGCAAACATACTTATAGATTAGGATCACTCCAGCATTGAGAGAGCTGCTTTACTGGCAACTTGCATATAGTCATCTTTCAGAATTTAATAGATTTTCGATTGCGTAACAATCTCCTCCCCTTATTGTCACATCGGCGGTCGGCTTCCTCTTTCGTTTCTCGATCATTCCACTTGGTGCCCGTCACTATATTCTCAGTCTCTCATATTCAAAAAGCTTCTCATCCCCTTCTCTCATTCCAGCCTCCTAATTTACTTCTGTATTTTCTTCTCATCAAGTCGATGACGACTTATTTATATGTACACCCGGGGCTGGAGCTGGAGTTGAACCGCAACTGTCTCTTCAACTGTTTATTACGTCACACTCTATACTTTCCAATTTCACTTCACCTACATTTGGCTATCTGCAATTGACCCTTCACCCACCGCTTATTACAACTTTGCACATTGACAGCGACGAACATCATCAGCATGAGCCAGATCGACTGGAACTGTGCTTCTCCTACAAAGGGCAATACCAGTACTCAAAACAGGAAACTAAATAAACTTCTACCTGTTCCTCTCGAATATCGGCGCAAAACTCTCGCAAGAGAGCACGATGGATTGGTCCAGAATATCAAGGTCAAGACAGGTTGTGAGGTGATTCCTCGTTGGGATCACGGTAGTATCGCTCAATTCGACATCTTTGGCTCTGGTGCTGGCATTGAGAAGGCTGTCCGCTACCTTAACCACTGGATCTCTAACGCCCATGTCAGATCAAAGGATTCATCGGCTTGGGCGAAGTTGCCGGCGTTTGACCCTGATAAGTGGTACTATGATCAGGTTGAAGAGATGGAACTTGAGCGTAAAGAGATGTTCAAGGGTCCTGCCCCAGAGACTTATGAGGGCGGACCTGAACTGCCTAGCGCAAGTCGTTTCCATTTGAAAGTAATGTAGTGTGACTAACTTAGTAACAGGTTGTTGTAGACTGGCCAGAGGAACTTAGCAATCACTCTGCTACCCCACGAGATGTCTTTGGAAACAAGCTTGAAGCCTTGGACCTACTCAGAAAACAAGACGAAGTCTTCATCACTCTGTTACCATTCAAGAACGGACTTTGGCAGTTTAAGATATCTGCATTCGAGGACGTCAACGTCGACGCGGCGAAAATACACCTTCAGACAATGATACAGAAAACCCGCACAGAGGTCAACAAGATCCGACCGGTTTTCAACATAATCCTCGATGAGAGAGAAGGAATCGATATTGTGCTTAAAGAACCCGAATCATGGTGGCCCAGTCGTACTGGCACGATTGTTCCTCATTTGCTTGCTCATCATATGATGGACATACCGGGAGACTATCGCCACGATGGTCTGTACTTCTCAGATTTGTCCAAGATCCAAGATACTATCAAGTTCGCTCTTGAAACCGTTCAACACAAAAAAGGAGCTTATGACTTCGTCATCCGGCTAGGATGCCTTGCACTCAATGCCAAGAAATTTAGTAGTAATGCTACTCGAGAAATATTTCGTAAGGAACAGTTCCTCAAAGATGTAAATGACAGGGTAGATCTTGACGTAAAGAAATGGCTCGTTCCCTATGAACTCGGTAATCGGGTCCTTCGCCGACTTATCACGGAAGACAATTTTCTCGAGCCCATCAAGTCTAATGTTTACTACGGATATACTCCTACAACCCTAAAGGAAACCCGCCCGGTTTTTCGAGGAGCATGGGTATTCCGCGATCCTGCAAGCATAATTCAACCCCAACAGCCTGCTGTGCGCCATCATGGAAAAGCAACAAATATCAAAGTTCCAGCGCCTTCATCCGCCATGTATGTGGTACAGATTGACTGGACGGACAATGAGGATGGTACATATGAAAAAACTGATACGAGGTACTACAAGCTAGAAGATGGCAAATCAGGACCCAATAAGAACTTGGACATCAATCTCATAGAGCTTGGGGAGAGCAGAGGATGGCAGTTCGCTCTAGAGTCTTTGATAGGTCCACTACCGCCGAGAATGGTTTCGCCTGTTCTGGCTGGTTTCGCCGAACGCGTGAGGATGAAATCGAACTACAACATATTGTCTGCAGAAGTCTTTGCTCAATGGGATTCGTCAACACCAATAATCAGGAACCATCTGATAACTGGCCGCCTTGACAAGATTTTCTCCTTCGGCATCCAAAAAACCTGCTACAAGGTTGAAATTACCGCGATGTGGTACCCGAATCACAAATTGCCAGTATGGGGCCTTGCTGTACGTCACACGGAATGGGCAATTCATCTCGCCGAGTTGGAACGCTTGCCGGTTGGACGCCAGGCTGAGTGGGGTAACGTTCTTACTACCTTTCTTCCGGATGATGGCCAAATGTCGTGCGCTGCAAAAGGGAAGGATGGAGAGTTTGGTATTGCAGATTTGACGCTGGACAAAGATATCAAGGGACCACCCCGAGATGGAATCCGGTTGTTGATAGACAAGTTGATGCAACTTTCAGAGATTGTCAGCTCAGTCATTACTTCCTATGAGAAGAAAGTCGATCTTTGATCGAGAAGAAGTGGAGACCCATCACACCGGCTTATCTTTGAAGAATCGTAAGGAGAGCAAGAAAACACTTTGTGCGTTGGAACCATGAGAAGAATATGAGATTCAAGTGGGCGAAAATGGAAGAATTCCGATAAAAGGTGAATACCTACTTTTAGAAAGGGCGAGTCTTGCCTGAGGAGAGTAGATGGCAGACCATGGCTCGATGATAGTGAACGCTTCGAGATTGTAGTTCAGAGTCAGATCTATCAATTCTACTGTTATGTTTACAGTAGAGATAAGACTAGGCCTCAGTGCAGGTAATATTGGCGTAGGTATTCTTTTGTATGTTATGAATCATGAATTCCCGTCTTCCTTGAATCTTACTTCTTTGCAGAGAAACCTTGATTTTTACGCAGAGCAACTCCGCAACCCCACCATCCCTCGATGCGCCACTCCATTCCAACCCTCAATGTCTTGCGCACATGTCGTGGTGTCTCATAACTCATACTTCAAACACGCCACTCCTCAGCTCTCTTTTCCCTCGCCTTCCTGTCCCTGACTCATAACCTTCCACCTGATCACATCCTCGACACTCTTTGCATTCTTCGCTTTCTCATTCACTACCGATTCCAAGTCCTTCAGGCTATCGCCCAAGTCTTTGACCTTGCGCTCATAAAAGTCCTTTGCACTAGCCACATCCTTCTCCACAAAAAAGCCCGTCCCCACGTCGACTAGCACATGTTCTGCATCCGTGAGACGGCCGGGGACGTACAGCGAGGACGTCAAGGGGACGAGGAGGGTTTTGGAGGCGACCGAGGATGAGATGCCCGATGCAATGGAGGCGAGGCAGTCGCGAAACTTTGCTTGTGCGGTGCGGAGGGAGGTGTGGGATTGGGAGAGATGCGTGATTTCGCGGTCGAGTTGGTCTTTTAGGTCGTTTAATTGGGCGACGGGGAGCTGGGTTATTTCAACTGGATTTTTAACATAGATTAGTTATGCGCTGAAGATCGAAACATGAAGGCCTGTGTACTTTGCCCTGATTGGCCTTGCGGCGAGGCTTGCTTGGAGGCCATTGTGTGTTGTGGTAGAGCTTGTAGTGCGAAGGTACGAATGCATAGGAGGTTCTGGTGGGGCACGTATTTTGTGGGGTGCAGCGACACGTGAAGACGCGATAGCTTTGAGCAATTCGTCCTGACATCGTCATCCTCTCGATTCCTTCTCCATGTCTAGACTTGGCTCGAAGCTGATCAATGGCACCAAATCACGGTTGTACTCGACAAGCACACGCTTTCCTACAGCGAAGAGCCTACAATATAATGAGACGAATGGTATAGATAGCTTCCATGCGAATGAGCCCATAATATTCGGGAACAGCTTCACACACCTCCCAGCCATATCGAAATGGTTTGTACCTGCTGTCGCAGGCCCCGAACCTCACTCTCATGAACTGAAGACAGTCTATCTGTCCCAATACGGCGACACAATCGTTCCTTTGGAACTCACCCGCACCAGCTCCAACCCTAAAGATGCAACATTCGAACGCTTTGACGCGCCTCTCTCCCTCCTTCTTACTCACATGACCGGCCCTCCTGTGCCATCCTCACGTCTCTACCTCGCGCAACACTCCCTCGCGGATCTCCCTTCTACATTGCAAGCCGACCTTCCCACGCCCACTCTGCTTTCTCGTCTTGGCCGCGGCGACATCTACGCGAGCAGCCTGTGGATGGGCAGGCCGCCAACTCGCACCCCACTGCATCGCGATCCAAATCCAAATCTCTTTGTACAGCTAGCGGGACGCAAGGTCGTACGGCTGATGAGACCAGAGGTGGGGAGGGGGATGTATGAGAGGATTGCACGAGGTGGGAGGGCAAACATGAGGGGTGAAGAAATGATGGGTGGAGCAGAGATGGAGGGTTTGGAGCAGGCGGTTTGGGCAGATGAGGGAGATGGTAGTACTGTCGGTGTAGAAGCCGTACTGGGGAGCGGAGATGCGCTTTACATCCCTCTGGGGTGGTGGCACGCTGTAAGGGGTGTGGGTACTGGTGCGAATGCTTCAGTAAGTTTAATATCAGGTGACGTATCATCGTGTGCTGATATGAATTTACAGGTGAATTGGTGGTTCCGATGATGGCATTTTGCAATCAAGCAACAAGCTATGTCTTGAGTTTATCTGACCTCGACTCTTACAGTAGCCTCTGAACCATCGACCCAGGTCCCAATGGATCTCGTTCCAGGCAGAATCTCAACTTCTCTCATAACTCGGTCAGCTCCCCTCTCGTCTTCGCTGTCGTCAGAGTCCCAATCGTCCTCGCCCAGATCCGCCATGGATTTGTTCGCCGACATCCAGTCACCCGTCTCCCAGATCAACTTGCATTGCAAAGGCTTGATACCGAATTGCTTTCCGACTATACCGAGAACTGTATAAGCTGTACAACTCATTGGGATCTCGGCTTCATGGGTATCACGTTTAACGTTTGCCATTTGCACCTTCTCATTAGCGAGGTAGAATTTGATCCGTATCAGTCGCGCAGCGAGCGAGTTTGGGTTGACTGCATTCGCATGGCGTTGGATATTTGGTTCTCCATACTCTTCGCACAGCCATTTATACCTCGGATGGCTGCTCAGGATTTGTGTTTGCAAGTGTTCAGGTGCAAACTGGACTTCCCGGGCGATAAGCGAAAGATAGTATGATTCAGAGTTTAGACGTTCTTTAGGGTTGATGGGGCTATAGTTGAGAGTCTTGAGGTTGCCCAAACGTGCAAGGGTGAGCATGTATCCGTCATCCGCGGTGAGAGCCCGGCCGTCTGCAGCTTGAAGGGACTCGTAGAGCGGGTTATGAGAAACTCTTAGGCTTGTCAAACCAGGGAAAACGTGTTCTAGTTTTTCGATGAAGGCCCAGGTGGTTATTTCGTTAAATGATAGATCAACCTCGGACACAGTAGAGGGGAAGATGGGTGATGGTGATCCTGGGCTGTTAATGTCGCATATTTTGTTCTGCTTTAGGATCAAGCGTTGAAGGTTCGGTAGCTTTGTGAGAGGTTGGAGGGCAGATAATGAAGGAAAGAGGTTGTCCTCAAGCGTCAGTTCGGTTATAGTTGTGTTGAGGGTGTGAGGCGTGAGTATTGTGTAGTAGTTGCTGGACGCCACAAATGTCGAAAGGCTAGGAAAAAGATGGGTGACTTGGGCGACGTGCTCCCAAGGAAGCAAATTTTCCTCCAGCCCAAGTCGTTTGATGTTCCGAAATACTCTTAGGCAACGTAATTGTTCGGTTTCAGTCAGGCTCATATCTCTGAACCGATTTCCACTATGTGATTGTCAGCAAGTAACTCTCAGGCTCAGAAGAAAAAAACGTACTCGACCCGCAAATGGTTTAGACGTTCCAGTTGTTCACATATGGAAGTGATTTCTCTCCACTCTTCGAACAAGTTTCGACTTAGGTCCAACTCGAGTGCCTTTGGGCACACCTCTTTGATATCTGTGTGTCCTTCCACCCAACCCTCACTCCCTTCCTTCAACCTTGCATCAGGCCTCCACATACGTAATCCGTCTAGAATGATGATCTTCAATTCCTCCAATTGCGCAAGCTGTTTCCGAATCTTGTCGAACCCCACTTCTTCCGCAACCTTTCCACTGAACCTGATCGGCTGATTAAGTCTTGCAAGTGGATCTTTCTTTTTTTGATTGTCACCTTCTTTCATAACAAAGACAATACGCACGTCTGGATCTTCGAAGTTTGGGTCTTCGTAGTCTTCCGAGGCATACTTCGATCTTAGTGCTTCTACGAAGGAATGTGGGGTGTCTGATTTACGGGTGGGCCTGATGAAGGAGCCAGCTGCTGGATGGCTACTGAGACCTGAGTTTTATGAGCTGATTTTTGCAGAGAATGAAGGATGTTAAATCACTACATTCGAAATACTTGACGCCTTGATGTTCGCCAGAGTGCTTTCCTCGTGTAGGATCGTCCCATTCTACACCCAACCATTCACCCTTGGTACCTTGAACTTGGCCGTGATAGCGGACTGTGCAGAGCTGACTGTCGAATGACAGACGCTTGCCAGGATAGAATTGTGCCGTCATTGCGTATTGGTGTTTGTTGAAATACAACACACAAGCGATTGATGGAGGGATTTTGAGAAAATTCTACGCAGACGAGAAATCACTAGGCGTACAACAAGAATATCAGAACGACAGAAAGAGCTTAAATTGAGGGCTGTACTAATGACATTGTATTTGTGTAGGACGAGTGGAAAGAGCATTCGGTGCTTGGAATACCAATCCACACGTGACAATCACGCTAGGATCACTAGCCTCATGACAGAGGCGGTAGATCCCCGGAATTTCTAGAACCTCGACGCGCTGAACATCTCAACCTCACGCAACACGACGACCAACCATCTACTAGAATAGTCACGGAAACTGGTCGGAGTTTTAGATATAGTCTTCATCGAACCTCAGCTGCAGAGACAAAGCACGACAGGATGGATTATCAGGTGCGACTTTCATCGTGCCTTCACCAGGATAACCTGCTAACAATGCGCAGAACCGCGCAGGCTCCAAGTTCGGCGGCGGAGGTGTCGCCTCGCAGTCTGCTACCAACGCCGACCGGCGAGAGCGTCTCCGAAAGCTTGCGCTAGAAACCATTGACCTCGACAAAGACCCGTACTTCTTCAAGAACCACGTCGGAAGCTTCGAATGTCGCCTCTGTCTCACAGTCCACCAAAATGATGGCTCATATCTCGCGCATACACAGGGAAGGAAACATCAGACAAACTTGGCGCGTCGTGCCGCGAAAGAGCAGCGAGAGGGCAAGAAGGATGACGTAGGCCAACAGGGGTTGCTTGCCGGCGTGCAGGTCAAGAAGAACGTACTCAAGATCGGACGGCCAGGATACCGGATAACAAAAGTTCGCGATCAGATTACGCGCCAGAATGGGTTGCTCTTCCAGTTCCAATTCCCAGACATCACCCCTGGCACAATCCCCAGAGTGCGCTTCATGAGTGCTTACGAGCAGAAGATGGAAGAGCCTGACCCGAATTATCAATACTTTATCGTTGCCGGGGAGCCGTACGAGACAGTAGCAGTCAAGTTGCAGGCTCGCGAGGTGGATAGACGTGAGGGAAAATTCTGGACGTGGTTTGATGAGGACAACAAGGAATTTTGGTGCCAGCTTCTTTTCAAAACCGAACGAGATGAGCGTTTCAGTGCCGTTCCCGGACTGGCACCCGGCCGGAAGTAAAGGGAAGTGAGACAGTAGGCGCCTGACGCGCCGAGGGAAGAAATTAGCGAGTCTGGAATATCTGACATTGATCATCCGTACAGCAGGCAGCAAGGTAGACTGTTCTTTTTTCTCGTTCACGCACAGTTCTGATTAATCGAAACTTTCCAGCCATTCGGGCCCTCCGCGGAGACCAACGGCATTGGAGTGGCGTTTAGCGGTGGAAGGTTTAAATGGCGCATTTGGGGTATCTTCAGATGGTGTAGGTAGTCCCAAGACTCAATACAGAAAGCGATCCGTGTGATCTAACGTTACAGAACGGTGTGGCTAACACGCCTATCTCGCAAGCATCAAAACGTCTATTGTGGAGACATGCATGAGAAGTTTGCTCTGACTCCGTTTGCTTTCTCCGGTGGCCTCCTCCAACCTGAGCGCCTACTCCGCCAATCATTAAGCGGGGTTTCATCAACATCATCTGACACTTGGGGTGCTGCGGCCCAGGTCTTGGGCCCTGGCCGACCTGATACGCTCATCCGCCTGACCATTCCGTGGCTGGTAATCGATTATTGATTCGTCACGGGCATATCGGATCGCAGATGCGATGGGGTATGTCTTGCCACATTGTCTCCCATGTTGCTTGAGGCAGAGACGATCCGTTATCAACGCACCGCAAGGGTAGTTTCACACGTAGTGCAAAAAGAGGGACGTGGTCTCCATGACCATGGATTGGTCGACATGCACGTTTTACACACGATTGTGTACCATGGCTTTCGCAATGCGGCAGGGCGTCGGGAACTATGCCAACGTTGCGTCGCCAAAAAAGCATTTTGGACGGACCTATGAAGCCCTGCAGGTTTGTTTTATGCCACTAGGCTCCCACGAGCTAGATATCCGTGTTGGGAAAGCCTGCTACTGTAGCTTGAACCGACTCTCGGAAACATGACAAGTAAGAGCATGGAATTAGGCATCCAATACGACATCTCCATGATACAGCCCACTAAGCAGCCTTCTTTCTCGCTCTCTCTCGCGCCCCGGATAAAGCAAAACATGAATTCACTGCCATGATGTCTAAACGAGAGGCCAGCCCATCGTATTTTTGTGTAACAAAACCACTTGCAATGCATGAATGGCTCATCAGCTTGCGTAAATCAACACCCCCATGCCATGCCATGCCATGCCATCCCCCCCTTGGCTCAGAAGACAAGATTCTCCATTTCTAGCTTACACCTCCCTTACCTCTCTTTCTCTCTCTATCTCTTCACCTCTCAAAGAAAAACAAGCGCAAAAAACCACACCGATCAAGTTTTTTCTTGTTTTTTTCGTTTTTTTATTTTTAAAACAATTCCCTTGCATCGCCGCCTCACTTGGGCTTGCTGTCCTGATTTGAGGTGGGGGAGCACGCGGGGAGAGAGAGAGAGAGAGAGAGAGAGAGAGAGAGAGAGAGAGAGATGGAAAGAAGGGGAGAGTATCCATCTATCCATCCATCCATCTATCTAGGTAGCTATCTATCTATCTAGGAAGCGAGAGAGAGGGCCCTATAGAATGGATGTAAATGCAGGTTTTCCAAAAAAAAAAGTGTCATATGACTTGACGGAGTTTTTTGCACCATTGCCTCGGGTTCGCCGTCTGAGACAGTGACGCCGAGATGTGGGTGAGGCGTTTTTTTTACAGTGGGGCTGGGGAGGTCTTCATTCTTTGGTATGGAGAGCCGTTTTTTTGGGAGGGGGGGGGGGGGGGGCCCGGGGGGGGGGGG